>NW_021164349.1:38571-184423 GCF_004329235.1 Podarcis muralis | reverse complement strand
ATTGTCACCACATCCAATTTACCTTTCGGCTTTGGCCCAGCTGCCTTCATCAGCTCAGAATCTACTTGTCCTTGTCCTCTGCTCTTCCTCAGTAGCATGTTGGACGCCTTCTGACCTGAGGGGCTCATCTTCCAGCGTCATAACTTTTATATGCCTGTTGCCTTCGTCCATGGAGTTTTCTTGGCAGGGATACTGGAGTGGCTTGCCGGTTCCTGCTCAAGGTGGATCACATTTAGTCAACTCTCCACTATAACCTGTCCGTCTTGGGTGGCCCTGCACAGCTTAGCTCATAGCGTCTCTGAGTTATTCAAGCCCCTTCGTCACAACAAGGCAGTGAAAGTGGCCCAATTCAATTCCATATCCCCCCCCCCCAGTTATTGCTTCTTGAGGTGAAATCCACCAGGGGGTTTTGGTTCTAACCAACTTTATGTTTTTCCCATACTCTATATCATTTCTTATTATATGATTCAAATTGATTTCTTTCCATGTTTTAATATGTTATTGTTTAGTTGTTTAGTCGTGTCCCACTCTTTGTGACCCCCTGGACCAGAGCACGCCAGGCACTTCCTGTCTTCCACTGCCTCCCGCCAGTTTGATCAGGGTTTAATTGTCTTTAAATAGGTTGGTGTTTTCATTTGTCAGCCAGATTCCGAAATACGTAGCTTTATTTACTATTCCCAATCCTGATATTTTCTTAGTTCTTCTTTTTCCTTTGTTTGACATATTTTTTTGCTAGCATACTAGTCTTATTTTTATTTAATTTAAATCCTGCCACTTCCAAATTCAAGGATTTTCCCTATTATTTCTGGTATGCTTTCCTCCAGATTTTCAGTAGTTAGAATTACATTGTCTGCAAAGGCCTTCATCTTGTGCGACTTCTTCCCCCTTGTTAGACCTTTTATGCCCTGGTCACTCCTTGTTGTCATTGCTAAGAATTCTAGTACCGTAATAAAAAGTAGAGGCAAAAGGGGGCAGCCTTGCCTGGTCCCCTTACTTACTTTAAATTCTTCTCTTATTTCACTATTTAGCATCAATTTGGCTCTCTGATTTCAATATATTGCCTCAACACCCCTAATAATATTTTCTCCGAGTCCTGTTTTTTCTGTAGTTTTTTTCATGGAGCTCCAAGAGATGTTGTCGAAGACCTATTCCGTGTCTATCAGCATCAAAATGGCTTTTTTATCTGATCGTGCTTCTAAATATTCTAAAATATCAATCATGTTTCTCATTTTATTGTGCATGTGTCTGCCTGGTAAGAAGCCAGCCTGATCTCTGTTTTTTATTTCATTCAATACTTTATTTTAATCTGTTGGCTAGGATGTTGGCAAATATTTTATAATCATGATTGAACAATGATATAGGTCTATAATTTTTGATTAGTGTTGGATCTGCTCCTTGTTTGGGTCTCAGTGTGATAAATGCTTCTTCCCATGATTTTGGTATTCTTCCTTCCTTTAAAATTTGGTCCAGTACTGTTTCATTGGTTCTGATAATATATCTTCTAACTTCTTATAAAATGCCGCCGATAATCCATCCGTACCTGGGGACTTTCCTATCTTTGGCTTTTGAGATTGCTGCACCTCCATCATCGCTGTTGGTACATTTAGTTGTTCTATTTTCCAATCTGCTATTGGCGGGAGTCTATTTTGTGCTATGAATCATTCCATTTCCTCTTAGTCTTCTTCTTCATTGTAAAAATTTCCTATAGTAATTTAATTTTTCTTTGCATATTTCTTGAGGATCTTCAATTATTTTTCATTTTCTATTACTCTCTCCTTTTGTTTTGTCTTTAATTGCCACACAAGTAGCCTACCTGATTTATTGGAACCACTGGAGAGGTATAGAAATGGGGCTTCTGTTGGGAAGGGGCCGCCCCATTTGTGCTTCTCCAGGGGCAGGAGAATCCCTGCAGGGCCTCTGAGGCTCCCTTTACTTCTTCCTCTCTCCCAGGACCCTGCAGCTCGTTTTGACTACTTGACTCCTCAGGAAGGATAAAAGGGATGGATTCTGCAAACCTAGTGAGGATGGAAGGGGGAAGATGGACGGTTGACCTGGTCAGGTTGTCTCCTGCATCCCTCCCCACAACTTCTGAGCGTTCCCTCCCAGGGACCTCTGAGAGATCTGGTGAGTTCCAGGGGAGGGGAGATGGGGACCTGGAGGGATGGGGGGTGAAGAGGGGAAGCTCTCTGGCCAGAAATGAGATAAAGCAGGGATTTTGCTGTGGGTGGGGCCCCCAACATATTGGGAGGCTTCCCCTCCAGCCAGAAAATCCCTGCAGGGCCTCAGGCTCCCTTTGCTTCTTCCTCTCTCCCAGGACCCTCTAGCTTGTTTTGGCTCCTCGGCTCCTCAGGAAGGATGAAAGACACGGATCCTGCAAACCTAGCAAGGATGGAAGGGGGAAGATGGACGGTTGACCTGGTCAGGTTGTCTCCTGCATCCCTCCTCTCAACCTCTGAGCGTTCCCTCCAGGGACCTCCAAGAGATCTGGTGAGTCCCAGGGGAGTGGAAGATGGGGACCTGGATGGATGGAGCCAGAGAGGAATTGGGGCTTCCTCAGCTAGGGGTGGGGGGGAGGCAGGCAGGCGGATGGGAGATGGAGAAGGGGAGCACCTTTTCGGGCTCCCCCACCTGCCTGCCTGCACATTTGTCATCTGCAGGCAATTTGAGCCAGGAATAGGTCACAGCTCCCCAGTCACTGTGATATATTGGCAGTTCAAAAGGTCTAAAACCAGTTCTATGGTCTGAATGCCAACTCACTGATCCTGCTTTGCAGTTTGAATGCAGATGGGGCCTCTGTGTGTTGTCTTTCCTTTTTGGAATAACTTCTTATTTGCTTTTAAAAACAAGGATCATAGGAACTAATAAATGATACAAATATGTAGACTAAGTCTTCGCATGCCATCTGCATATCAAAAATAGCAGAATAAATTGGCAGGAATATCTATAACATGGTTCATCATTAGTGGTCGGTGTATGAGTTCTGGGTTCATGAATTGGTTTGAACTGAGTTATAGTCACGTTTCCTCTTCTGTTGCTAATGAAAAAATACAGAGTTGGTCTCCTCATGGACATGGGAGGGGGGTTCAAAAGTGAAGAAAGTGATTTATGTATAAATTTAAATTTAGACCAACCAGATTGAGGCAACAACTGATGGGGAGTGTTCAGGTGAAGGTGTTGCTGTTTGTTTCACAGACGAGACGTGGACGTTCCATACATACCTGTATGTGATGAACTTCAACTCTTTGGCTGGAGACCAAGAGCATCTGGGATTCTAACACCCCCCACCGTGAACCCAGAATGGAGGGATATCAACTGTTTCCTCTGTGAATGTTCTGCGTCTAGTCATGCCTTTTAAAACAGTGACCAGGCTTCTCTGAACCACCCAGGCCCTTCTTAAATGCCGGCTTCAGAGTTTTTAGAGAAGTTGATGTAAATTCTGTTTTTGCTTCTGTTTGCATTTGATTGACCAAAGAGATGACTGAATTTGGAGATGGAGTGGATTCCAGGTTTGAGCCAGAACAAAATCCATTCCAGATAAAAGCCAAGCAATATGTCAGTAAATACCAGCCAACCAAGGCAGTGAAAACTATAGAGAGGCCCCACATCTAACTATTTTTAGTTCTTCCTCTATCACAAGCATTCATTAACTTGGTTCAATGATCTGGAGCTCTATTTCTTCCTGAGGCTCTAATTCGCTTCTCTCTTCATTGCAGATGGTGAGGAATTAGAAGAGAAGAACAAGGGGGAGCACAACAGAATCCACATAGTGGAGAAGTCATATAAATATTCAGAGTGTGGAGAGAACATCCGTCAAAGCTCCCAGGACACCTCCCGTCAAAGAAAGAGCTTCGTTCAGAGGGATAGCCTCACTACACACAAAAGAGGACAGAGCAGGGAGAAACCCTATCAGTGCTTGGAATGTGGGAAGAGCTTCCGTCGGAAGGATAGTCTCACTTCCCATCAAAGAATTCATACCGGGGAGAAACCCCATCAGTGCTTGGAATGTGGAAAGAGCTTCGTCGGAAGGATAGTCTCACTTCCCATCAAAGAATTCATACGGGGAGAAACCCTATCAGTGCTTGGAATGTGAAAAGAGCTTCAGTCGGAAGGATAGTCTCACTACCCATCAAATAATTCATACAGGGGAGAAACCCTATCAGTGCTTGGAATGTGGGAAGAGCTTCAGTCGGAAGGATAGTCTCACTACCCATCAAATAATTCATACAGGGGAGAAACCCTATCAGTGCTTGGAATGTGGGAAGAGCTTCAGTCGGAAGGATAGTCTCACAACCCATCAAATAATTCATACGGGGGAGAAACCCTATCAGTGCTTGGAATGTGGAAAGAGCTTCACTATAGCTCCCATCTCACTTCGCATCAAAGAATTCATACAGGAGAAAAACCCTATCAGTGCTTGGAATGCGGGAAGAGCTTTGGGGAGGGCCCAAGCTCACTTTGCATCAAAGAACTCACACAGGGGAGAAACCCTATCAGTGCTTCGAATGCGGGAAGAGCTTCACTGATAGCTCCAGCCTCACTTCGCATCAAAGAACTCATACAAGGGAGAACCCTATCAGTGCTTGGAATGCGGGAAGAGTTTCACTGATAGCTCCAGTTTCACTAGGCATCAGAGAATTCATACAGGGAGAAACCCTATCAGTGCTTCAAATGCGGGAAGAGCTTCACTGATAGCTCCAGTTTCACTAGGCATCAGAGAATTCATACAGGGGAGAAACCCTATCAGTGCTTCAAATGCGGGAAGAGCTTCACTGATAGCTCCAGCCTCACTTCGCATCAAAGAACTCATACAGGAGAAAAACCCTATCAGTGCTTGGAATGTGGAAAAAGTTTCACTCATAGCTCCAGCCTCACTTCCCATGCACAAGCAGAATTCATACAGGGAGAAACCCTATCAGTGCTTCAAAATGCGGGAAGAGCTTCACTGATAGCTCCAGTTTCACTAGGCATCAGAGAATTCATACAGGGGAGAAACCCTATCAGTGCTTCAAATGCGGGAAGAGCTTCACTGATAGCTCCAGCCTCACTTCGCATCAAAGAACTCATACAGGAGAAAAACCCTATCAGTGCTTGGAATGTGGAAAAGCTTCACTCATAGCTCCAGCCTCACTTCCCATCACAGAATTCATACAAGGGAGAAACCCTATCAGTGCTTCAAATGCGGGAAGAGCTTCACTGATAGCTCCAGTTTCACTAGGCATCAGAGAATTCATACAGGGGAGAAACCCTATCAGTGCTTCGAATGTGGAAAGGGCTTCAGTCGGAAGTATAGTCTCACTTCCCATCAAAGAACTCATACAGGGGAGAAACCCTATCAGTGCTTCGAATGTGGAAAGAGCTTCACTGATAGCGCCAGTCTCACTTGCCATCATAGAATACATACCGGGGAGAAACCAAAAAAGAGAAATAGAACAAAAAATATTAAACAACCCTTACAAAATACAATTGTATAGAAAAGAGAAAGGGGGGATATAAACTAAAAATACTGTTTATGGCATTTGTATCATATATCATATCATTCGTCAACCCATGGAAAGGCAGGCTCCCCCCCTTCTCCCCTGCGTGACCCCCCCTTCTCCCCGTATCCCACCCTGAGAGATCCTTCCTTCCCTGCGTTCCTTGCAGGTCCCGCCCACCTTCAAGTGTCCTCTTCCTATGTGTGTCCTCCAAAATAAAGGAATCTTAATAACAAATATTAAAAATACAAAAAATATAGATGATACCCTTCCCATCTGGCTGGGTTTCCCCAGTCACTCTGGGCAGATTCCAACAAAATATTAAAATATAGTAATCCATCAAATATTAACAGCTTCCCTAAACAGGGCTGCCTTCAGATGTCTTTTTAAAGTCTGGTAGTGGTTTTTTCCTTTGGCATCTGCTGGGAGGGTGTTCCACAGAGCAGGCACCGAAAAGAAAACTCCCATCTCTGTCTGAAAATAATCTGCAGCAACAATTATTCATAATTTGCACTCCAGAATAAACCCAGCTGTATTTAGTATACAGTGGTGTAGTGCTTAAGAGCGATAGATTCATAATGTGGGGAACCGGGTTCGCGTCTCCGCTCCTCCACCTGCAGCTGCTGGGTGACCTTGGGCCAGTCACACTTCTCTGAAGTCTCTAAGCCCCACTCACCTCACAGAGGGTTTGTTGTGGGGGAGGAAGGGAAAGGAGAATGTGAGCCGCTTTGAGACTCCTTAAAGGGAGTGAAAGGCGGGATATCAAATCCAAACTCCTCCTCTTCACCAAGATGACACTTTCCCTTCATTTCCCTCCCTAGCCCAGCTTTCAAATCTTAATCAACTCAGACAGTCTAATAATCCAAATTAGTATTTCTCCAGTTTCTAGGTCCAGTTTCTATAAAGCCTTTGAAAAACTATTCCAATGAATCTCAGCCAAGTCACAATGGAAAATTATGGACTCTTATGATGTTCATCCAATCCTGCTTCCTCTTCTTTCTTCTTTCCCTAACCTTTGGACATTTTAATCCACTGGGGATGGGGAAGCAAGCATCTTAATTCCCTTTCCTCAAACGAGATCACAGCTTGCCTTGTTCACCATTTCCGGAGTTGCTTTGTATTCTCTGCCTCTCATTCCCACACCAGCTCAGCCCAACCTCCTCTTTCCCATGGGGCTCTTTCTCTCTCTTCCTGCTCTTCCCTCGCCTGCTCAACACAACCTTCTGCCTCTCCCAGCGACTCCTTTCCAACGACTCCCACCTTGTGACCCACACATTCCCCTCCGTCTCTTTTTCTGGGTCTTCAATGCCAAGGCGCTGCAGAAGCTGCTTTGGAGTGGATGCATCTGGTTCCCAATAAATCACGCAGAGGCAAAGTTCATTGGCAAAAGAACTTTCGACTACAGGCTTTTTTAGCTGACAGATTTATCTTTCTGGCTCAGTGTGACCTTGAGATAACAAAACACAAATCATCATACATCTAGCTGCCTCAGCAGAAAATAACAGAACCTTCAAGAAGGAAGCAGCATTTTCCGGTTTCTGCCCTCTAGACTTTAGCCATGACGTTTTGTCTCACTGCCAGAAAAGCATCTCTAGCTCCCTAGTTTCTGTGGCAACACGTTTTGGGATACGGTTCTTTGCAGGCCCATTTGTATTTCAATAAAGGCCTATCTTTCCACTTGGGAGACTTCCTCCGTTTCTTCTGGGTTTCTGTGGGTAACTTCCAGTCTAGGAACCTCTTTTTGAATTTCTCCTACATATCCATGACTGGATTTAAAAAATAAATAAACCTGAAAGTGATTTATAATGAGACTGAAACACTAAAATTATTGATAGAAACATCTCTTTAAAACATTCAAAACATGAATCAGCAAGAGTAGATCTAAGATTGTTTATGTATTCCACAAAGGCAGCTAGAATTTTAATCGCCCAAAAATGGAAACGGCAGGAATGACCAACTGTGGCAGACTGGCAGATGAAGATGATGGAGCATGCGGACCTGTCCAGATCTGGAACCAAGACAACCAAGTGTTCCAGAGGAAGTGTAAAAAAAGCAACAGCAAACAAAAAACACTAGCAGGACTGAGATAGAATGAGCATTCTGTTGGAGATAAAAGTGGGGGAAGGAAAGCCAAAGAGTGTAGATATTATGAATGTGAAAAATAAAGGAAAGACATAAGTAAACCAGAGGGAGGAGGGAGGGAAGTCGAATGCTCAGCAGAGCACAGGGCAAAAAGATGATCTATTATATTGTCATAAAACTGTTAAACGTGGGAAAATCAATAAACATATATGGGGGGAAATAAAATATACTGTATATACAAAAAATGAATTGCGAGTATATTTTAAAACAAATTTCATGTCAGTTTACAGAAGGTTGTGGGGGGACAACATGCTGAAGCAGAGCTCATGTTTTTTGAGGGATCCTTATTAAATTTGGGGATCCCATCTCTACAGCTCCCATAAACAGCACAGAGGTGGCTGGAGCCAGAAAGGCTCAGGAACGCAGGCCTCAGGAACGCTTTCCCCCATGGAGACCTGGAACCCCTTCTCCTTCGGAAGGGACCTCCGAGGAGGAAGCCAGGGTGGATCAGTCCCTGGACCTGGGGGGAGATTCTGAGACTCATCTGGAAAGCGCCATTTCATGTTCCTTTCCCCACTTGCCAGGAGCCTGAGCTCCATTTGGGGTTCCTCCTTCCGCACCCCAAGTTTCCTCCAAGGCCTTGGGGAAGGAAACTGAGGCAGGCTCTGCTTGCTCCCCAGGGCCCTTCGGGGGGGGGCTGTGTCTTCCTCTGGCCATGGCACCCCCAGGAAGCCTTGGAGGAAAGGCAGTAGACCCTCAGCAGAGAACAGCCAAGTCCGGTTCTCCGCAATGGCTTCCTCTTCTGAGAGCTCCCTCTCGTTCTTGTCTGGGCTGGACTGGGAGGACCCCAGTTCAGCCAATTCCCCAGTCCCCCACTGGGCTCCATTGGCCCCCTGAGACTTCTCCTGTTGAACTACTGCCTGAGGCAGAGGAACAGATGTCTTGGCCCATTTGGGGGGGCAAGTGAGGGCCGTCCAGAAAAGGCTCCTGGGACTTCCGGGGGGCCAGCAGGGGAGTCTCCAGCCTTGTCTGGGAAGAGCCCCCTTTTCCCCATGGGTCTGTGGGTTGATACGGAATGGGGGGGGCATGTCTTCTTCACCTTCTTCGCTACAATATATCCATTTATTTCCAATTGTCAATGTCAAAAGGGACTAAAAATCTATAAAATTCATAGAAAATCAACGTGCCAATTTGCTCAATTTCTCTAGGACCCCATGACACCTCCCCTGTCCTCCATAAGAAGAGTTCCAAGATGGCGGCGCGCATAGACGCTGCGGCTTAGTGCTCTCCCTTAGCGTTTTGTTTTGTTTGTTTTGTTTTTATTATTTTTACTTGGTCTGAGTATGTCTGGCCGGGCAAGAAAGATTTACAGCAGGCAGGAACTTCTGAAGGTCGGGTTACAGTGTGAACAAGCTGTAAGAGCTGATTATTTTCGCCCAGATAACGTTCCTGTGGGAGTAGCCAGGCCACCGGGCTCTCCATGGATTACTATGCCTCCAGGGAGGAGGCGAAGGCGGCGTAGAGGACAGGAGGCAAAGGCGGGGTTGTCGGGCTGGCGTCCTGGTAAGATTGCAGAGGAGTCCATCTAAACCACCGCTCCCTAGCATATTTCTTGCTAATGTGAGATCTCTTACCAACAAGATGGATGAATTGAGGCTGCAGGCAGCAAAGAACAGCCTTGTAAAAGATTGCTGCGTTTTATTTGTCATTGAGACATGGCTTCAACCGTCCATACCAGACACAGCTATTCAGTTGGAAGGCTGTGCGGTACATCGTCATGACCGAGGCATGGACTTCGGAAAAACCAAAGGAGGGGGGCTGTGTGTATATGTGAACAAATGCTGGTCCAATAATTCGAAGACTGTGGGCAGTCACTGTTCACCGGATTTGGAATATGTGGCTGTTAAATGTAGACCAGCCTATCTCCCTAGGGAGTTCACAGCTGTTATGTTAACTGGTGTGTACGTGCCACCAGATGCCAATGCCAACTTGGCTTTGGGATGCCTGCAGGACCTTATCAGCAGCCAGCAAGACAAGTATCCTGAAGCTGTGCACATCATTGCGGGAGACTTCAACCATGTTGAACTTAAAACAGTGCTCCCAACGCTCTATCAGCATGTGAAATGTCCCACAAGAGGGGACAAGACACTGGATAAAGTTTATTCGAATGTAAATCACGGCTATAGGGCTTTACAGCTGCCACACTTGGGCCAGTCCGACCATATGTCTCTGTTCCTGGTACCAGCATATATCCCACTCAGGAAACGGGCTCCCACAATATTAAAATCTGTTAAAATCTGGCCTGAAGGTGCTATTCACCAGCTGCAGGACTGTTTTGAGAGAACCAATTGGGATATTTTCGATAGTTCAGACCTGGAGGAGCACACGGCGGCAGTTCTGTGCTATATCAATCACTGCACAGACACTGTCACAGTAAATAAATCCATCCGGTTTTACCCCAATCAGAAACCCTGGATGAATAGAGAGGTCCAGTGCCTGTTGCGGGAAAGGAACAGGGCTTTCAGGTCAGGCGAGGTGCAGCTTTACAGTGTAGCAAGAGCAAACTTGAGGAGGGGTATTCGACGGGCAAAATTGGATTATAGGCTGAGGATTGAGGATAATTTAAGGAGCAACAACACAAGACAGATGTGGCAGGGGATTCAGCATATTACCAACTACAAACCTAACCTTGGTGCTGTCGACGGTGACCCTTTGCTGGCGGAGGAGCTTAACCTCTTCTTTGCTCGCTTCGAGAAGGAGCCACCTGAGACGCCGGCATTACAGCCACCAGCCCATAGGGGCCCCTCATTCACGGTAGAGGAACATGAGGTGAGACAGGTTTTGAGGATGGCGAATCCGAGGAAGGCGGCTGGACCTGATGGCATCACTGGAAAGGTGTTGAAGGGCTGTGCGGATCAGCTGGCGAGGGTCTTTACTAAGATCTTCAATAAGTCCTTACACCAGTCTATTGTCCCACCCTGCCTGAAGTCGTCAACTATTGTCCCTCTGCCTAAAAAATCCACAATCAGTAGTTTGAATGACTACAGACCAGTTGCACTGACTCCAATCATCATGAAGTGTTTTGAGAAACTGGTGCGCCGTCACATTATTTCCTGTCTTCCATCAACTTTTGACAACTACCAGTTTGCATACAGAGCAAATAGATCCACAGAAGACGCCATCAATACCACTCTCCATGCTGCTCTGTCCCATCTGGAGCAGCCGGGGAGTTATGTGAGGCTGCTGTTTGTGGATTTTAGCTCTGCTTTTAACACTATCCTCCCCCATAGACTGGTGTCCAAGCTAGAGGCGATTGGACTCTCCAACTCCACCTGTCTCTGGGTTTTGGATTTTTTGTCAGAACGTTCTCAGAGGGTTAGAGTAGGGTCACATATGTCCACAGCCCTTAGCCTTAACACCGGCTCACCACAGGGTTGTGTGTTGAGTCCCCTGCTCTATACTCTCTATACGTATGACTGTACAGCCATCTATTCCAGCAACAAAATCATCAAGTTTGCTGATGACACTACGGTGGTAGGGCTCATTTCAGGAGGGGATGAGTCCGCCTATCGGGACGAGGTGGAGCGGCTCTGTGTTTGGTGTGGAGAGAACAATCTGGCTCTTAATACGGCTAAGACCAAGGAATTGGTGGTGGATTACAGGGAAAAAAAGGCGGACATTCAGCCCTTGTATATTAACGGGGAACGGGTGGAGAGGGTGGCGGAATTCAGGTTTTTGGGAGTAACTATCGATCAGGGCATGACTTGGAGCGCACATACCACTGCTCTGGTGAAGAAGGCCCAGCAGAGAATTTATTTCCTCAGACTTTTAAAGAAGAACAATCTGAGTGAGAGACTGCTGGTGTCCTTCTACCGAGGCTCCATAGAGAGCATACTTACATACTGTATTTGTGCTTGGTTCTCCAGTTGTACAGCTAGGGAGAGGAAGGTGCTCCAGAAGGTCATAACCACAGCCCAAAGGATTATTGGTCATCCTCTCCCATCTTTGGAAGAACTGTACGGTTCCCGTTGTCTTAGGAAAGCAAATAACATCCTGCAGGATTCATCTCACCCGGGACACAGTCTGTTTGCACTACTGCCTTCTGGCAGGAGATATAGAAACATCAAGTCAAAGACAAATAGACTGAAAAACAGTTTCTATCCAAGAGCTGTGGCCTTTTTGAATGCTGTAACTCGATAGTGTGACCTGGGAGTTTGATGGGTGTTGGTGTGGGTGTGGCTGGAAGGTGGTTTGTTTGGTTGTTGTTGTTGTTTTGCTTTTGTTGTTTTAAGGGATGGCATCCAATTTCGTTGCACTTTGTGCAATGTTGCACTTGTGTAATGACAATAAAGAATCTATTCTATTCTATTCTATTCTATAATCCCTCAAGCAAGGTGTCAGGCCCCTAATCCTGTCAAATCACTCTGCCAAGCCTTTCCTCCGGGCAATGCCAGGTGGCAGACTACGCGTACATGGACCATTGTCTTCTCATCACCGGTACTCAGGATGTGCTTATCTGCGCATATCTCCAGCTCTGCATATTCCCCCTCCCTCCTCCATACGTTAATCCTGAGTAACCCAACCTCTTCTTAAAGTATTCATGATGTAATCTGTGTAACCCAACCTCTCCTTAATGTATTCATGATGTAACTGGGATGTATTTTGCACTGTATTCTGGGACATGGAAGGAGTTTCAAAAGTTCATGTCACCCCTTTCTCGCTGTTCAATCTGGTCTTGAACCTGTTGCGCAATAAACTTGGATCTTCTGCAGTTTGCTCCTGTTTCCGGCTGAGCTCATTTTCCTCCGCAGGGACCCGCGGACACTTAGTCCGACGAGCTGGGTGGCAGAGCAGCCTCGCACCCAGATTTTGCCGTAACAGGGTGGAGCCCTTCTCCTAGCGCTGACTCTTGGGGTGACCAAGAATGCTGCTCCGGGGGTCAAACTCCCCTGAGGGAACCCTCCACCTTTGAGGGGATAAAGCCCTTATTATTTATTACTACTAGTACTGTTATTCTCCTCCTCCTTGGGCCTTTCCCTCCTGGCCCCCTTCGCAGACCCCGGCGGATCCCCCAAGGCCGCTTGCCTGGCGTCTCCCAAGGGAGAGGCCTCCTCCGTGGGGCAACATGGCGAGGAGAGAGGCTGCCCTGCGGAGGCCAAGCCATCATGGCAGGAAGGCGGCTGAGAGGTGCCGCCCTCCTTCATCCGGGAGGAGAGACCCCGAGAGCGTGGGACCCCGAGGCCCACAGGGGAGCCATGGCGTCTCTGGGAAAAACAAAATGGCGTTCCCTCCTATTTCGGAAAAGGGCGGGAAACCCCTTCTCCTGGCCCTGCCGCCTCCTGGGCTCCTCCTGGGCCTGCCTGGCCATGGGGGGGGGGGGGAATCCAGCTGCCCCCAAACAATGGGGGGGGGGTGAGAGGAACAAGAAAAGGATGAAGGAGAAAAGAAGGAGAAGCTGGCAGGGGGAGCAGCCATGAGGGAAACTCAGTGGGAAAACTCCCTCAGGAAACCGGGCGAAGGAGAGGAGGAGGCCCAGGGGAATCTGAAAGGGGATTGGCCAGCTGCCCAATGGAGAGGCCTCTGATTGGTCCAGCCCTGCTCTGGGGCGGGAAATGGGTCTCCTGCCTCCATGTGGTTCTGGGAGCCCCGGAGAAACTGGTTTTCTGGCAGGAAACTCGGGAAAGGAAGGCCGGGGTCCCTCTGGCTCTGGACTGGAGTCTGCTCCCCTCTCTCCACCATCCTGCTCTTCCCCTCTCTTTTTCATGCGCCCCCCTCCTGCCCCCCCGGGTCACGTGTTCCTCCGTCTCTCTTCCTGGGATGAGAAGCAGAACAACCCGTCTTTTGGGGAGAGGAGGGGTCTCCCGGCTGGGAAGCCCCCCTCCCTCCCCCCCCCGAGCTGGAGGGTGTTTTGGGAGGGGGGTGTCTGGAGGGAGCCATGGCTGAGCCCAAGGCACCTCCCGCCACTAGGCAGCCCTTGGCCTCTTCTCCCTCCCAGCCTTTCCTCGGGGTCCAGGAGCCTCCATGTTGGGGGAGGGGGAGAGCCAAGCTAACCCCCCCATGGACCCCCCCTCTCCCTTGCAGTTAGTCTGGTGGGATGTGGGAAGGGGGGCAGCCCCTAGAGCGCAGGCGCAGGCGCAGGCGCAGGAAAACTGCAGGCAGGGAGAGGGAGGGGAGGACTCGGCTTGTCAAGGGTTAAGAGGAGCAGAGCGGGATTCCTAGAGGGGAGGGGGAGGGGCAAGGTCCTCCAGAGCAGAAGCCCCTCCCTCCCCCCTCCCTCCCTGCTTTCTTCTCTCTCCTTTGCAAAAGCCCCTCCTGGACTCGGGTGAGTCTCCTCTCTCTTCCCCCTGAGGGTGCAATGGGGAGAAGGGGGTCCCAGGGGGGCAGGGAGGGGGCATGGGGGTCCCTTTTCAGATCATGCCTGGGGGGGGAGACCCCCAAGTCAGAGAGCAGAGGGTCCTCCTTTGTCCTCTCTGCCAAGCCAGGGAGGGGCCAGTTCGCAGGAAATCTGCAGCTCTGCTCTTCCTTGGGATCCAGATGCTGCCTTCCTTTTGGGGGAGGGGGCTTTGGGTCAAGGAAATAAACCCCCTTCAGAGGGAGGGAAAAGTCACCTTTGGGAACAGAGGCTGCAGCCAGAGGGGAACATTCCCACGTGGGGGGAGCACAGGGAGGAGAGAAGCCCGTCTGCATCTGCAGCACCACTTCCTGTGTCCCAGATGCAACAACACATGTCTCTCCCCCAGATCTCACTCCCAAAGACACACTCTTCCATGGTCCCCTAAGACAGACGGATGCCAACCAGCCAACCATTCCCTCCCCTCCCCCTCCTGGTGCCCCTTGAAGTTGGCTTGAGGGCAGGGGGAGGGTCCACCCCACCAGATGAAGGGAGAGGAGGTCCTGCCATCTGGAAAATGGGAATGCTTGCAAAGATTTCATGAAGATGAGTGCCATATAGATAATAAAATATTATTTTGTGGAATTCCCCCGCTTACACAAAGATTAATACAGTGGTACCTCGGGTTAAGAACTTAATTTATTCTGGAGGTCCATTTTTAACCTGAAACTGATCTTAACCTGACGTACCACGTTAGAAAATGGGGCCACCGCTACCACCACCATGCAATTTCTGTTCTAGTCCTGAAGCAAAGTTCTTAACCCGAGGTACTATTTCTGGGTTAGTGGAGTCTGTAACCTGAAGTGTCTGTAACCCGAGGTAACACTGTACCCATCAATTAAATACACAACAAAATTGTTACAGAAAAGAACAGAGCAACGTGTAGAATAATATCATCTTTCTTCTCCCTTTTTCCCTTAGGGTCCAGTGTGCTTTGAAGACGTAGCTGTTCCTTTCACAGAGGAGGACTGGGCTTTGCTGGATCCTGACCAGAGAGCTCTGCAGAAGGAAGTCAAGGAGGAGAATCCTGGGATCGTGGCCTCTCTGGTAAGGCTCCCTGCTGGATCATAAGATCAGTTTTGAAATTCCATACAGATCTCTGAAGGACAAACCTCCTCTCTTTTGAGGGAGCCCAGTAGCGCCACCTGCAGCATCTGAGATGTTAACACACCCACAACTCTCCATAGGAGATGCATCTCCTGTTCTGCCTGGGAATATTCTTCCACCAGTCCTGCCTTTTCCAACCAGGATGAGGCTGCTCTGAGCTGCCCAGGCCTTCTTCAGTGTAGGCTTCAGAGAGCTCAAGGATGTGGAGGTACATCCTGTTTAATTTTCTTTTTCCCTTTCTACATTTGTCTGGCTTCGTTCTTTTGGTGAATCTAATTTTCCATGAAATATTTCTTGCAGGGGACTGTTTAGAATGTGGAAAAAGCTTCACCTAGGAAACCAGTCTCAATTTCCATTAAATAAAACACAGCAGGGATAATCATAGAATTTTAGGAAATGGTATAAGGCATATGGTATAACTGGTATTAGGAAACTTCATGAGGAATTAAGGGGAAAGATAGCGTTGACCTGGAGTAGTTACAACATTTATGGTCTCTCCCTGAGTGCCAGGGACCCTCCAAAGAGAACTTTTTTTTGTCAGAATTATTTCCCCCCCCCCCAATTTTTGGCAATTAATTGGCAATTAATGTTCTCACTGCCACTGTGGCGTAAAGAAATATTTCCTTATTTAAAACATCTTTATCAAATTTTCTGTTATTGCCTCGCAAGCCGTAAAATTCCAACTCTCCTTCCATAATTTTCCCCATGATGTTACTTGAATAGGTTTCCCTAAATCCATAGCCAATTTGATCATTACCGCCTTTACCTGTTCATCCATATCCTCCCACTCCAATAAGATTCCATACATTTTACAAATTACTTTTTGTTTTGTAGTAATTCTTTATCCAATACTGAAATTGCAAAACCCTTTTTCTTGTCAGCTTTGAAGACCTCATTTATTTGGTGATACTGGATCCACCCTGTTAGGTGTTTTATTTCCTCCCGCAGTTTGGCCAAACTCATGCTGGTAGCTTCAAGAACACTGTCCCACCATCTCGTCCTCTGTTGTCCCCTCCTCCTTGTGCCCTCCATCTTCCTGGTATAATTCCTCTGGAGAGCCAGTGTGGTGTAGTGGTTAAGAGCGGTGGATTCGTAATCTGGGGAACCGGGTTCGTGTCTCCGCTCCTCCACCTGCAGCTGCTGGGTGACCTTGGGCCAGTCATACTTCTCTGAAGTCTCTCAGCCCCACTCACCTCACAGAGTGTTTGTTGGGGGGGGAGGAAGGGAAAGGAGAATGTGAGCCACTTTAAAACTCCTTCGGGTAGTGATAAAGCGGGATATCTTTTTCTTCTCCTCCTCCTCCTCCTCTGTGTATTCTTGCCCCCTCTTCTTGATGTCTTCTGCTTCTGTTAGGTCCTTACCACTTTGGTCCTTTATTATGGTAATCTTTGCACAAAATGTTCCTTTCATATCTCCAATTTTATTGCACAGATCTCTGGTTTTCTCCCATTCTATTGTTTTCCTCTATTTCTTTGCATTGCTCATCTTTGCATTGCTCATTCTTTGCATTGCTCATTTGCATCATCTTTGCTCATTCTTTGCATTGCTCATTTTAAAATCTGTATTCAATTTCTTGTAGGTCTGCCTTGGATTCGTATCAAGAGCATTTTATCATTTTTGAGATTGCATCCCAGTACAGCTTTTGCCACTCTTTTCTGGACTATGAGGGCCACTCCATTTCTTTTACGGGATTCTTGCCCACAGTAGTAGTTATGATGGTCATCTGAACTGAATTTGTCCATCCCTGTCCATTTTAGTTCACTGATGCCTAGGATGTCAATATTTATTCTTGCCATCTCATTTTTGACCACATCCAACTCTCTACCACTGGAGAGGTATAGAAATGGGGCTTCTCTTGGGAAGGGGCCACCCCATTTGTGCTTCTCCAGGGGCAGGAGAATATCTAGGGCAGGAGAATCCCTGCAGGGCCTCTGAGGCTCCCTTTCCTTCTTCCTCTCTCCCAGGACCCTGCAGCTCGTTTTGGCTCCCTGACTCCTCAGGAAGGATAAAAGGGACAGATTCTGCAACCCTAGTGAGGATGGAAGGGGGAAGATGGATGGTTGACCTGGTCAGGTTGTCTCCTGCATCACTCCTCTCAACCTCTGAGCGTTCCCTCCCAGGGACCTCCGAGAGATATGGTGAGTTCCAGGGGAGGGGAGACGGGAACATGGAGGGATGGAGGGTGAAGAGAGGAAGCTCTCTGGCCAGAAATGAGATAAAGCAGGGATTTTGCTGTGGGTGGGGCCCCCAACATATTGGGAGGCTTCCCCTCCAGCCAGAAAATCCCTGCAGGGCCTCTGAGGCTCCCTTTGCTTCTTCCTCTCTCCCAGGACCCTCTAGCTTGTTTTGGCTCCTCAACTCCTCAGGAAGGATGAAAGACACGGATCCTGCAAACCTAGCAAGGATGGAAAGGGGAAGATGGACAGTTGACCTGGTCAGGTTGTCTCCTGCATCACTCCTCTCAACCTCTGAGCATTCCCTCCCAGGGACCTCCGAGAGATCTGGTGAGTCCCAGGGGAGGGGAGATGGGGATGTGGAGGGATGGAGCCAGAGAGGAATTGGGGCTTCCTCAGCTAGGGGGTGTGGGGGGGAGGCAGGCAGGCGGATGGAGATGGAGAAGGGGAGCACCTTTTCGGGCTCCCCCACCTACCTGCCTGCCTGCCTGCGCCTTTGTCATCTGCAGACAATTTGAGCTAGGAATAGATCACAGCTCCCCGCCCAACGCGATGTATTGGCAGCTCTAAATGTCTAAAACCAGTTCTGTGATCTGGATGCCCTGCCAATGTCAGACAACTCACTGATCCTGCTTTGCAGTTTGAATGCAGATGGGGCCTCTGTGTGTTGTCTTTTTCTTTTTGGAATAACTTTGCTTTTAAAAACAAGGAACATTCTGTCAGGCTTGTTGTTTTTGCTTCTCTTTGCATTTGATTGACCAAAGAGATCAGTGACCTTGGAGATGGAGTGGATTCCAGGATTGAGCCAGAACAAAATCCATTCCAGATAAAAGCCAAGCAATATGTCAGTAAATACCAGCCAACCAAGGCAGTGAAAACTATAGAAAGGCCCCACATCTAACTATTTTTAGTTCGTTCTCTATCACAATCATTAATTAACTTGGTTCAATGATCTGGAGCTCTATTTCTTCCTGAGGCTCTAATTCGCTTCTCTTTTCACTGCAGATGGTGAGGAATTAGAAGGGAAGAACAAGGGGGAGCACAACAGAATCCACATAGCGGAGAAGTCATATAAATATTCAGAGTGTGGAGAGAACATCCGTCAGAGCTCCCATTCCACCTCCCGTCAAAGAAAGAGCTTCATTCGAAGGAATAGCCTCACTTCACACAAAAGAGGACAGAGCAGGGAGAAACCCTATCAGTGCTTGGAATGTGGAAAGAGCTTCAGTCAGAGGGCCCATCTCAATTCTCATCAAATGATTCATACAGGGGAGAAACCCTATCAATGCTTGGAATGTGGGAAGAGCTTTAATCAAAGCGCACATCTCACTTCCCATCAAAGAACTCATACAGGGGAGAAACCCTATCAGTGCTTGGAATGTGGAAAGAGCTTCAGTCAAAGCAGCTCTCTCACTTCCCATCAAAGAATTCATACAGGGGAGAAACCCTATCAGTGCTTAGAATGTGGAAAGAGCTTTCGTCTGAGTGGTAAACTCACTTCCCATCAAAGAATTCATACTGGGGAGAAACCCTATCAGTGCTTCGAATGCGGGAATAGCTTCAGGTGGAAGGACAGTCTCACTTACCATCAAAGAATTCATAGAGGGCAGAAACCGTATCACTGCTTGGAATGTGGGAAGAACTTCCGGGAGCGGACGAACTCACTTTGCATCAAAGAACTCATACAGGGGAGAAACCCTATCAATGCTTCGAATGTGGGAAGAACTTCCGGGAGCGGACGAAACTCACTTTGCATCAAAGAACTCATACAGGGGAGAAACCCTATCAGTGCTTCGAATGTGGAAGGAGCTTCACTGATAGCTCCCATCTGACTTCCCATCACAGAATTCATACAGGGGAGAAACCCTATCAGTGCTTGAAATGTGGAAAGAGCTTCAATCAAAGCGCACATCTCACTTCCCATCGAATAATTCACACAGGGGAAAAACCCTTTCAGTGCTTGCAATGTGGAAAAAGCTTCAGAAAGAGCTCCCATCTCACTTCCCATCAAAGAACTCATACAGGAGAAAAACCCTATCAGTGCTTTGAATGCGGGAAGAGCTTCGGGGAGGGGGCCAAGCTCACTTTGCATCAAAGAACTCATACAGGAGAAAAACCCTATCAGTGCTTCAAATGCGGGAAGAGCTTCAGGTGGAAGGACAGTCTCACTTACCATCAAAGAATTCATAGAGCGCAGAAACCGTATCACTGCTTGGAATGTGGGAAGAACTTCCGGGAGCAGACGAAACTCACTTTGCATCAAAGAACTCATACAGGAGAGAAACCCTATCGGTGCTTGGATTGTGGAAAGAGCTTCAGTCGGAAGGATAGTCTCACTTCCCATCAAAGAACTCATACAGGAGAAAAACCCTATCAGTGCTTCGAATGTGGGAAGAACTTCCGGGAGGGAACAAAGCTCACTTTGCATCAAAAAACTCATACAGGGGAGAAACCCTATCAGTGCTTGAAATGTGGGAAGAGCTTCAGAAAGAGCTCCCATCTCACTTCGCATTGCAGAATTCATACAGAGGGGAAAGCAAAAAAGAGAAATAAAACAAAAAATATTAAACAACCCTTACAAAATACAATTGTATAGAAAAGAGAAAGGGCGGATATAAAGTAAAAATACTGTTTATGACCTTTGTATCATATATATCATATCATTCATCAACCCATAGAAAGGCAGGCTCCCCCACTTCTCCCCTGCGTGACCCCCTCTTCTCCCCGTATCCCACCCTGAGAGATCCTTCCTTCCCTGTGTTCCTTGCAGGTCCCTCGCACCTCCAACTCTCCTCTTCCAATGTGTGTCCTCCTAAATTAGAAATAAAGGAATCTTAATAGAAAATATTAAAAATATAAAAAATACAAAAAAATGATGATGATGATGATGATTTATTGATACCCTTCCCATCTGGCTGGGTTTCCCCAGGTACTCTGGGCAGCTTCCAACAAAATATTAAAATACAGTAATGCATCAAATATTAAAAGCTTCCCTAAACAGGGCTGCCTTCAGATGTCTTCTAAAAGTCTGGTAGTGGTTTTTTCCTTTGACATCTGCTGGGAGGGTGTTCCACAGGGCAGGCACCAAAAAGGAAACTCCCATCTTCATCTGAAAATCATCTGTAGCAACAATTATTCATAATCTGCACTCCAGAATAAACCCAGCTGTATTTAGCATACAGTGGTAAGTGGTATTTAGCATAGAGCGGTAGATTCGTAATCTGGGGAACCGGGTTCGCGTCTCTGCTCCTCCACATGCAACTGCTGGGTGACCTTGGGCCAGTCACACTTCTCTGAAGTCTCTCAGCCCCACTCACCTCACAGAGTGTTTGTTGTGGGGAGGAAGGGAAAGGAGAATGTGAGCCGCTTTGAGACTCCTTCGGGTAGTGATAAAGCGGGATATCAAATCCAAACTCTTCTTCTTCTTCTCCTCTTCACCAGGATGACACATTCCCTTCATCTCCCTCCCTAGCCCAGCTTTCAAATCTTAACCAACTCAGACAGTGCAATATGACTCTTATAATGATCGTCTAATAATCCAAATTAGTATTTCTCCAGTTTCTAGGTCCAGTTTCTATAAAGCCTTTTAAAAACTGTTCCAACAAATCTCAGCCAACTCACAACGGAAAATGATGGTCTCTTATGATGTTCATCCAATCCTGCTTCCTCTTCTTTCTTCTTTCCCTAATCTTTGGACATTTTAATCCACTGGGGATGGGGAAGCAGGCATCTTAATTCCCTTTCCTCAAACGAGATCACAGCTTGCCTTGTTCACCGTTTCCGGAGTTGCTTTGCACACCAGCTCAGCCCAACCTCCTCTTTCCCTGGGGCTCTTTCTCTCTCCTCCTGCTCTTCCCTCGCCTGCTCAACACAACCTTCTGCCTCTCCCAGCGACTCCTTTCCAACGACTCCCACCTTGTGACCCACACATTCCCCTCCGTCTCTTTTTCTGGGTCTTCAATGCCAAGGCGCTGCAGAAGCTTCTTTGGAGCGGATGCATCTGGTTCCCAATAAATCACGCAGAGGCAAAGTTCATTGGCAAAAGAAGGCTTCTCAGCCTTTTCAAGGGATCCTTATTAAACTTGGGAATGCATGTGATCCCATCTCTACAGCTCACAAAAACACCAGAGAGAAGGTGGGCTGGAGCCTGAAAGGCGAAAGCATTGGCCTCAAACGCAGGCCTCAGGAACGCTTTCCCCCATGGAGACCCGGGACCCCTTCTCCTTCTGAAGGGACCTCCAAGGAGGAAGCCAGGGTGGATCAGTCCCTGGACCGTGGAGGCGATTCCAAGTGCTGTACATTTCCTAAAGTCCACAATAATCTCTTTTGTTTTCTTTCAGCTAAGGAGGAAGTTGTTTTTCCTGCACCCCTCCCCCAACTGCTCAACATCCTTCCTATAGGCTACCTCCCCTCTCCAGCCGTGATTTAAACAACCACCGTTGTATCATCTGCAAACTTAATGATCTTATTACGGGGGTATTTGGGGGCACAGTCAGCTGTATAGAGCGTATATAGAAGTGGGCTCAACACGCACCCCTGCGACACCCCCATATTCATGAGATCCACAGAGACGTGGGAACCCATCCTGACCCGTTGGGAACAGTTTGATAGAAAATTTAATATCCCCCTGCACAAACACGGTGGAAGTCCCAGGTCTAATAGTTTGGGCACCAATCTATGCGGAAGAATAGTATTAAATGCAGAACTAAAGTTTACAAATAACAATCTCGCATACTTCCCTTTCTTCTCCAAATGAGTCAGGACAGCATGTAAAGCCATTGCCACAGCATCCTCCGTGGATCTCTTTGCCTTTTACACAAACTGGTGAGGGTCAAGTCCCACTGGCAGACAAGATATGATACGGTTCCTTGCCAATTTTTGAAAACATTTCATTATAATGGGTATAATGCCACAGGGCAAAAATCATTCAGACTATCTTTGGTTTTTTTGGCAGGGGTATAACGGTACCGGATTTCAGACAGGGTGGAACGGCGGCTTGGGCCAGAGACTGGTTAAAAATCTTCATAAAGATTCCTGCCAGTTGGTCCAAACAATCTCTTAGCACCCTGCCAGCCACCCCATCCGGGCACATAGCCTTCCTCGTGTTTACCTCCTTTCATATTCGCCTCCTTCTTCCACCCCGACAGCATTTCCTGTAGGTAGTGAGGCCAATAGCTCTGCCATCCCTGTTGGTGTCACCTCAAATCGGGCAAAGAACGTCTTCAACTCTCCCACCAAGGAAGCCGCACTCTCTACCACTGATGTATTTCTCGATTTATAACCAGTCAGATGTTGAACTCCCTGCCACATTTGTCTAGTATAATTTCTTAGATGGTCCTCAATTTTTCCTCTGTACTCCACTTTTGCTTTCCTGATACCCCTCTTCAAGTTCGCTCTTTCTATACCATACGGTACCCGGTCCCCAGTTCTAGAAGCAGAGTTTCGGGCCTTCAAGAATCTCCTAACCTCTCCCATCATCCAGGGCTTCCTGTTCGGATACAACTTAACATACCTTTCCCTGGTGCGTTTCCTGTGCCAAATCTAAGACCGTTGATGTAGAAGTTTCTAGATCTTGATGGTCGAACATATTCCAATCGGTCTCCTGGAAACAGTCCTGCAACTGCTGAGCGGCTCCCTCAGGCCACACCATAACCATCCGTGTTTGTAGCTGGCCTTGTTTCCTGAGGGGTGTGTACAATGGTGTCAGAAGCAGAGACACATGATCTGAACCACCGAGGTGCGCCTCATATGCCCGTGTAATGTTCGTATACACCTTGTCAAGAGTATTTTCTCCCCTTATTGCACACTCAATGTGCCCATGGGATTTTGGGAGTGCTGCCCTCACATCTGTGTGAGTGAAGTCCCCTGCAATAATCCGCACTGCCTCCGGGTATCTGCTCAATTTAGCATTGATGTTTTCATGCATACTACTCATTGCCCTCCAGGCATTTGCAGTTGGTGCTAGATAAGAAAGCTGCAGAGATAGTGCAGGATAGTGTGCACCCCGATAATGATCTCTTTCAGCTTCTGCCTTCTGGAAGAAGGTACAGGGTTATAAAGACTAGGACTAGCCACCTGAAAAACAGTTTCTATCCAAATGCAATTTTGGTTTTAAATACAGTGTAAGGTAGTCTCTATGGGAGTATATTATCTTTAAATATGGGGTATCAGAGTTTTTAGGGGGCTAACAAGGTTGGGATAGCTGGGATAGCAGGCTTGTTGGTTTCTGAATGTCTGATGTACATTTTTTCAATTTTGTTGTTCTCATAGAATCATAGAGTTGGAAGAGACCACAAGGGCCATCGAGTCCAACCCCCTGCCAAGCAGGAAACACCATCAGAGCACTCCTGACATATGGTTGTCAAGCCTCTGCTTAAAGACCTCCAAAGGAAGGAGACTCCACCACACTCCTTGGCAGCAAATTCCACTGTCGAACAGCTCTTACTGTCAGGAAGTTCTTCCTAATGTTTAGGTGGAATCTTCTTTCTTGTAGTTTGGATCCATTGCTCCGTGTCCGCTTCTCTGGAGCAGCAGAAAACAACCTTTCTCCCTCCTCTATATGACATCCTTTTATATATTTGAACATGGCTATCATATCACCCCTTAACCTCCTCTTCTCCAGGCTAAACATGCCCAGCTCCCTTAGCCGTTCCTCATAAGGCATCGTTTCCAGGCCTTTGACTATTTTGGTTGCCCTCCTCTGGACACGTTCCAGTTTGTCAGTGTCCTTGAACTGTGGTGCCCAGAACTGGACACAGTACTCCAGGTGAGGTATGGGACAATGACAATAAAGGTTATCGTATTGTATCGAGACTCATCTGGAAAGCGCCATTTCATGTTCCTTTCCCCACTTGCCAGGAGCCTGAGCTCCATTTGGGGTTCCTCCTTCGGCACCCCAAGGTTCCCCCAAGGCCTTGGGGAAGGAAACTGAGGCAGGCTCTGCTTGTTCCCCAGGGCCCTTGGGGGGGGGCTGTCTCTTCCTCTGGCCATGGCACCCCCAGGAAGCCTTGGAAGAAAGGCAGGAGACCCTCAGCAGAGAACAGCCAAGTCCGGTTCTTCTCCGCAATGGCTTCCTCTTCTGAGCTCCCTCTCTTTCTTGTCTGGGCTGGACTGGGAGGACCCCAGTTCAGCCAGTTCCCTAGAGTCCCCCCACTGCCTCCTGAGACCCACAGGGACCAGGAGTGGGAGCGACCTCTCCTGTTCAACTACTGCCTGAGGCGGGGGAACAAGCGAGGGCCATCCAGAAAGGGCTCCTGGGGCCCCAAGGGGCCAGCAGGGGAGTCTCCAGCCTCGTCTGGGGAAGAGCCCCCCTTTCCCCATGGCCTGCAGGTGGAGCCCTTCTGCTTGTGCTGATTCTTGGGGTGACCAAGGATGCTGCTCCGGGGGTCAAACTCCCCTGAGGGAACCCTCCACCTCTGAGGGGATAAAGCCCTTATTATTATTATTATTACTACTACTACTACTACTGTTATTCTCCTCCTCCTTGGGCCTTTCCCTCCTGGCCCCCTTCGCAGACCCCGGCGGATCCCCCAAGGCCGCTTGCCTGGCGTCTCCCAAGGGAGAGGCCTCCTCCGTGGGGCCAACATGGCGAGGAGAGAGGCTGCCCTGCGGAGGCCAAGCCATCATGGCAGGAAGGCGGCTGAGGACCAAAGGTGCCGCCCGCCTTCATCCGGGAGGAGAGACCCTGAGAGCGTGGGACCCCTGAGGCCCACAGGGGAGCCATGGCGTCTATGGGAGCGGCTGGGGCCTCCGGGAAAAACAAAATGGCGTCCCCGCCTATTTCGGAAAAGGGCGGGAAACCCCTTCTCCTGGCCCCATGGGGGTGGGAATCCAGCTGCCCCCAAGCAATGGGGGGTGTTGCAGGAAAAATCTGAGGGCTCCCTTGGACAAAAATAAAACACCAACCAGAGCAAATTGAAGCAAATCAGCAGCCTGTAGGCCTGGTCTTTATTGAAGAAAGACTGTCGCGACAGGGTGCTCCCCTCACTCGCAGGTGAGAGGAAAGACCCAGAAAAATAGTGTGCCAAGTCTTATAAAAACTTTTGAAATTCCCCTCCTCTAGGTCAAGCCCACCCCCAGAAACATCATGCATACATTACAGAAAGGAGGGGTTGAGGGAGGAGTTGGTGGTAACCTGAGTATCTTGTCACCTGGCTGGTTCCTCCTTTCCCCCCACCCCATGAGTTACTTCCAGGAGACAAAGGGGAGTTTGCAGTTTCCTGCCCCCTGAGGGAAGATCTGATCATTGTCCTTTGTTTCAGTCCATGCTGAATCCACTCCCATATGCAAGTTCTTTGTGATCTTGATTGTCTTCTGTCTGGGGTCATCTGGGCAGGGCTCCTGCAGATGTGCTGAGACAGTGAAGGGATTTTGGCTGACCAGGGTCAAACCCCCCTCCCCTTTTGTTCTTGTCATATGGAGTAAAATAAACATGGAACAGTGCAAATCCAATGTATGGTTGATTTTCTATGAATTTATAACAGAAATGTGGCGTATGTAGTGTGTGAATGTGTGTGTATGTGAAGTTTGTACAAACAGAATGATTGGGGTGGGGGGGTTCCTGCTACAGTTCCCCCCTTCGGAGATAAGATTGCAAAGGTGGCTACTTTGCAATCCTTTTATCCGCACAATTTAAGGTGGTAAATATTAACCTGCTATTCTCCGTCCCAGATGTGTGTGTCCATGTGAACGTGAAAGGGACTTGGATGTCATGCTTCTTAAGGATATTTGCATAGAAATATAATGGTGTAACAGTGCACATAGTTAGACATAGGATATCATGTAAAATTAATATTTTGTTGCTCAGTTACTTGTGGCATTCTAGTACCTTAGAAGAGATATTTTCTCAATAGTGGCGTATGCTTTACATTTAGCAGGAAGGTCCACTAATGACTGAAAAATGCAGTTTGCTTTGTCCCCCGCCATTTTGTGTTCTCAGGTGTCAGGGTAGCTCTTCTATGGTCTCACACCAGCATGGTGTCACAGCAGTGGCAATCCCTGGTGAATCCACTTAGGGCTTTCATATTAACCATGTTGTCTGGCACTCACCACAGCTGGCACAGGTTTGGGCACGTCCTGAGAGAAATGTCTTCGCCTTGGCCAGTCTATGGGATTTTTTATTATAGGCTGTGGTCTTGCACTCATGGGAAGTTGCTCACTTGCACATTAAGGACCAAAAAGCTAATTGCAGCCTGGATACACTTGCCCAATTCAAACTGAGTCCAATTTGAATTTATCTTGCCCCATTGTTCCCAACTTCTCAAACCAATCTGTTAAAACAAAACCATTCTTAGAGGGCATTTGTCCAAATAAGTCAATTTAACTCTATAAGGGATTATTCCTGCTAAACCAAAGCATATACACCTTCCTGAAGCTTCTCCTTGGTGAAGTGAGATTTAGCACATTTTAAAATGGGTAGGGAAGTTGGCAGAGTGCCAGGTGAAACAACGAAATGTGGTTATAAATTTATCTAACTCTAAACCTTGGACTACATAATAGCCTGATCTGTTAAAAGCATAAAATGTATGAGAATCCTCCACTGGGGTGTAAGGAATAAGACATTAAACATAAAAAACAATTGCACAGAAAATAGCCCCCCCTTTGTGGAAATCACACACTGTCAGACACATTTCAACATTCCTACGTAATAACACATAATACAAAACAAACTAATTAAGTATCAGTTGCATATCTTGAGACAATTGTGATATTTTTACGCATGTATCTTCTCAATGCACAGTCTTGAGGTTCAAAAGTGAAAATGTCCTTGCAATTCAACTCCTGGAGCTTTTTCATCATAGATCTGTAGTAACACATCTGTAGAAGTGACACCCTGTAAGGGGGCAGGGCTTTTAGGGACTTGAAAGACAAGAGTTAGAAAAAGAAGGGGCAAAAGCCAAAAAGGATGTCCTTCAGTTTCCGTGGGAAGCTGCAAATAATAAAAATCTTAGCGGAATAAGCATTTTATTCTTTTCAATATTATTATAACGTTTCCATATAATAACTGTTATTATCTGTTAAGTTCGTTTGTTTTCCTTCACTTTGGAGAGAAAGAGAACTGAAAAAAATACAAGGTTAAAATAATAATGAAACACACACACAGAATGACCTATGAGGAACGAAAAATAAATAAATGCTAAGACACACAATTTTAAGAAATCTGAAGTAACAATGAAAATAAAAGAGTGTTTCTTGAACTAGCCAAAATGACAGAATTAATAAGAAATGCTCAGGCAAAAGGTAAACAAATACCATTCCACAAACAATGTTTGGTTGTGCTTCAATTAACTTCATAGACATCATGGAAAAACGGATTAAATAAATGAAAACAGATTATTTGTAACTTAAGTGTCAAAGCCACAAAGAGATGGAAGTCACTAATATAGGAGGGATTCAGACTTGTTTCGCAGAACAGAAAGAAAGTTGCTGTGGGAGGGGAAAAAAAGGGACAAACAGTTTGTTATCGGGGTTCACATATCCTGTTAAAAGGGAAAATTATTTCATGTGAGAAGCCTGTCAGGAAATGCTGTTCTTAAAATGCACACAAACAAAGTCTGTAATTTAAATCCCATTGAGGGGGGAATGCTTTGATATTTACCTGTGAAAAGAATTTGGCATGTTAAGATTTGGAACCTGGAAAGCTCTTGACTTTTGATGGGCTAGTTTTTTAACCCTTTTGTCTTACGTAGCCCCTGGAGCAAAGACACATTAAGGGTGATTTCCCTCAATGGTTCCAAGTTTGGTTTTTTTCCATAAGGAAATTTGGATAAGTTTCTCCCTGCAGGCAAGCTCTCAAAACCTCCTCTCTCCACCCTACAGTTCCCCCCTTTCCTCTCTCTCTTTTTTTTGACTGATCTAGCCTCTGTGTATGTGCAGAGTTCATGTCTCAGCAAACCTTTTATACTATTGAAAATGTTGCATGTTTTGGCTAAATTAGAATTTGAATAAGGGAAGGAAAGGGTAAGGAGTAGATTTTAAAAATAGGGTTAGATTTTAAAACAAAAAGGAGAAACTCAGCAATTCAAGTATTCACCAAAGCTAGCAATTGCAGCCCAAGCAAAGGACTGCTTCCTTTATGTACAGGAAAGGGCTAATATCCTTCTGGCTATTCGCGGAACAATGCCACGCCCTTATATATGGGGAAAATGGCTAGAGAGTCAGAATTCATAGGATTTTATTATTATTATTATTATTATTATTTTAAATATTCTCAGTCATTTCAGCCTCACCATTTGCAGACAAAAAATTTTCCTGCCCTTTATTTACAGGATTGGTCAAGGCCCCCATATGTATTTGCATGTGCTTAAACTTTGAATTGACTTTGAAGTCTGATTCCCCCCCCCCTAATGATAAACACTGTAATCAGCTTGATATTACCAGTTGTGCTTCAAAACATCACAGCTTCACCTCTCACCTTTTAAGAGCAAAGCTAGGCTGAATTTCAACTCCATCAGCACACCAGAATTTAAGAATTACCCTCCAATGCTTGCAGACACATGTTCCTTCCACACAGGCACAAATTGGGAGAGTTGAAAGAGACCTTGGGGTCATCTAGTCCAACCCTCCAAATATAGAGTTCACAGCAAGATTTCACAGCAGGATTTGTACTATCAAAGAGACATACACATTTAAGTACAGATTTACAACTGGGAAAGGAAACATCTATGCTCCTATCATGTACTAAGGAAGAGGAAAATAAAAGTACCCAACTTTACACAGAACCCTTTTAGCAGATCTTGAGATAGTTTGAGTGAGTTTGCTTCCTTAGACCAGTGTTTCCCAACCGGTGTTCCGCGGCACACCAGTGTGCCGTGAGACCTTGCCTGGTGTGCCGTGGGAGGGAGGCGGGAGAGGCTCCGAAGCGGGGCGGGGGGGCGGGAACCTGCAGCGCGGGGTGCCCTTTGGAGGACGCCCCGTGCTTCGCGCAGCTGTCCGCAAGCCTTGGGCGCCTGGGGGAACTCCCCCCCGGCGCGCAAGGCTTGCGGGCGGCAGCATGCAGCGCGGAGCGCGGGGCGCCCTTTGGAGGACGCCCCGTGCTTCGCGCAGCTGTCCGCAAGCCTTGGGCGCCTGGGGGAACTCCCCCCCCGGCGCGCAAGGCTTGCGGGCGGCAGCCTGCAGCGCGGAGCGCGGGGCGTCCTTTGGAGGACGCCCCGTGCTTCGCGCAGCTGTCCGCAAGCCTTGGGCGCCTGGGGGAACTCCCCCCCCGGCGCGCAAGGCTTGCGGGCGGCAGCATGCAGCGCGGAGCGCGGGGCGCCCTTTGGAGGACGCCCCGTGCTTCGCGCAGCTGTCCGCAAGCCTTGGGCGCCTGGGGGAACTCCCCCCCGGCGCGCAAGGCTTGCGGGCGGCAGCCTGCAGCGCGGAGCGCGGGGCGTCCTTCGGAGGACGCCCCGTTCTTCGCGCAGCTGTCCGCAAGCCTTGCGCGCCCAGGGGAACTCCCCCCCCCGCGTGCACGGCTTGCGGGCGGCAGCCAGCAGCGCGGAGCACGGGGCGCCCTCCGTAGGAGGCTGCGGAGGGTGGCGCGGAGCTGCCCGCGCTCCAGGGCTTCTTGCAGCTCCGCGCCACCCCCGGATCCCGGCGCGAAGCTGCGGAGGGTGGTGCGGAGCTGCCTGCGCTCCAGGGCTTCTTGCAGCTCCGCGCCACCCCCCGGATCCCGGCGCGAAGCCGCGCGGGGCTCCGGAGGGTGGCGCGGAGCTACCTGGGCTCCAGGGCTTCCTGCAGCTCTGCACCACCCTCTGGATCCTGGCGCGAAGCCGCGCGGGGCTCCGGAGGGTGGTGCGGAGCTGCCTGCGCTCCAGGGCTTCTTGCAGCTCCGCGCCACCCCCCGGATCCCAGCGCGAAGCCGCACGGGGCTCTGGAGGGTAGCGCAGAGCTGCCTGCATCCCGAAGCCTGGTGCGCGCTGAAGAGCGCCCCCGGGCTTCACGCACCTCTCCGCAAGCCTGGGGAGACCAGTGTGGCTCCCTAGGCTTGCGGATATCAGGCTGTTCTGGGGTCGGGGGAAGCTTGGGCTTCCCCCGCGCCTGCCCCGTGCCTGGGGAGGGGAAAATTTTTTTTTCTTTATTCTCCCCCCAAAAAATTAGGTGCGTCTTATGGGGCGGTGCGTCCTATGGGGCGAAAAATACGGTAGTCAATCTAGGCACAGAGTTAAATTTTTTAACATTTTCTAATGGTGGTGTGCCTCGAGATTTTTTTCATGAAACAAGTGTGCCTTTGCCCAAAAAAGGTTGGGAAACACTGCCTTAGACTAAAGAATGCAAGTTCTTAGAGAAATTATCTTTAAAGGAAGATTGAAGTGAACATTTTTTCTAAGATAGGGAGAGGATCTCTTATAAAGCAAAGTTAATTCAATTGATATAACCACTCACAAATAATTAAAACAGCCATAGATTTGATTTAAAGGGAATACAAAAGTGAACATTTTTTTCCTGAACTTGCAGAGGAATAGTAAGCCTAATCTATGCCCCCCCTTGCAGTTTCCTTTAAAGGAAGCTTACTCAGGAGTAAATGTACTTGGCACAGAAGTAAGAAGGAGAAGAAAAGAGAGAAGGGGGGGGGAAACCTGAAAGAGACAGAATGAAACAAGGGGGCCATTTTCTATGAAAAGAGGCCAGGAAGTCTTATAGAGACTGATATTTGGACAGGACTCATAGAATTTTGCTGGCCATGGAAGCCTCTACATTTAATAACAATTTTCTTAGAAAGAACACCACACTTTCGTAGGCATGTGCTTAATGAAATACATACACTGCATTTTAGCTTGAGAGAGCAGTTGGCTCAACTAGGCTTTTGCAGCAGAAACATTAGTTGTTCTTTTTTTTTTTCACAGCACATTTCAAAATACTGGAACAAAAGACTGGAAAACGGATGTAGACTCACAAACTCAAAAGTTACAACAAAACATCATTTACCACTAGACTTAAAATCACCCTCCTCACTTAAACTAGAGGAAGGAGGTGAGGTAATCCTCCTTTCAGAACACAGGTAGCATGTATACAGGATTTTACCACTTGGGAGGAAAACTCTTTTTAGAGCTTTTCTCAAATAACAAACATTTGCACACTTCATATGTAAATACAAACCCTTGAAATATTTCTAAATCCTTGAGTACATCTCTTATTCATTCATTTATTATTATTATTATTTTAATAACTAAGATCTCTAATGCGTGGGCTCTCAGGCTGGGCTGTTATTATATCTACTGCCTTCTGAGCACCATTAAGTTTTCGGTTTTATGTTCTAGCTTTAGGTCATAGTTTAACAACACAAATTTGATGTTTTCAGCTCTCCCTATGGGTTCACACCCTGATTTTGTTGAAGGATCCCTGAGGTGGCTGCTGTGCCCTGGGTTCCAGGTGGTGAGCCTAAGCCACCCACTAAAAGTTACAACGGTCTCATACTTTGTACTTGAAAGACCATTTTGCCCCTTTATTTTATTTTTTCCCAATTGGAGATGACAAGCTGGAGGGGCATATTAGAATCCTCTCTGGGGCAAAAAGGCTTCATGGAAGCTTTGTTGCCAGGAGGAGTCCAGCTAGGGTGTTTAGTGAGCTCCCATTCTCTCATATGTTATTATTGGGCTTTTTTTTTTCCGTTAACGAAGTACACTAAAGACAGAAAGAGTGGAAACACACACACAAGGGAGGAGGGACAATGGGAAAGAAAGGGGGGACAGATAAAAGATCCTTTCAGTACTCAAAGTACCCTTGACTAACACAATTCCTACTTATCTATAAACCACAAATTAATTTCTGGAAATCTCAAACCTGAACCTGAAACAAACCACGGGTCCCACTCCCCGGAAACTCAAAACCACGGGTCCCTCTGCCCGGAAACTCAAAACCACGGGTCCCTCTGCCCGGAAACTCAAACCACGGGTCCCTCTGCCCGGAATTCCTTTACCTCAGCACTGTTTGCAAGACTAAACCCCCTCTACCACCCGCAACAGCCTCCTGCCTAGCCTTTGAGACTAAGTTCGGAATCCCCTACTGAACGCCTGCGCAATGCAATGCCAGATCAGGGTCCGAGAAAATGAGGGCTTGGAAAGGAAACAAACGACCTTGCGTTCTCACGTACCCGGGTCATCCCTAACAAAGGTCACCGGGCAGGAGGGGCGGATTCGTTTGCATAATTAGCGGAAAGAAGGATAGAGAGAGAGAGCTTTGAGGGACGCCTCCAGACGACTCCAAGAGAGGGACGTCAGAGAAAGACAGGAAAGAGCCACGCTTTCCCGGACTCAATTCCAAGACGGAAAACGGGGGAGAAAAGGGATAGAGAGATTAAGACGTTCCTGGACGACCCCGAAGGGGAACGTCAGACAGTAAAGTTCCGCAACCTCCCTGGCCACTTTCCGAAAGGGGAGAATCGGGGAGAAAAGAATAGAGCAAGAACGTTCCTGCCCGACCCCGAGGGGGAATGTCGGAAATGATAGAAGGAAAGTCTGGCTGTCGTGAGGACGTTACTTTCCCACCCCCCTCCCAATGTATTTACTTCAAACCATACTCACGTTCGAAGATGTCCCCCGTGGATCCCGGGATCCTTTCCCCTTAGCCGGCTTGACCTTGCCTTTGCTTCCCCTGGTTGGGCTTTTGGTGACGATTGATTACCGCCCGCAAAGAGGAGGCAGGGAGAGGAAGAAGGATCCCTGGGCTAAGGTTGCCCAGTGGCGCCTGATCAACTCTATCTCCCCTCTCACCTTTGCAGGAGAACCAAGTGTCCCTGAGCATGGTCGCCAACTGTTGCAGGAAAAATCTGAGGGCTCCCTTGGACAAAAATAAAACACCAACCAGAGCAAATTGAAGCAAATCAGCAGCCTGTAGGCCTGGTCTTTATTGAAGAAAGACTGTCGCGACAGGGTGCTCCCCTCACTCGCAGGTGAGAGGAAAGACCCAGAAAAATAGTGTGCCAAGTCTTATAAAAACTTTTGAAATTCCCCTCCTCTAGGTCAAGCCCACCCCCAGAAACATCATGCATACATTACAGAAAGGAGGGGTTGAGGGAGGAGTTGGTGGTAACCTGAGTATCTTGTCACCTGGCTGGTTCCTCCTTTCCCCCCACCCCATGAGTTACTTCCAGGAGACAAAGGGGAATTTGCAGTTTCCTGCCCCCTGAGGGAAGATCTGATCATTGTCCTTTGTTTCAGTCCATGCTGAATCCACTCCCATATGCAAGTTCTTTGTGATCTTGATTGTCTTCTGTCTGGGGTCATCTGGGCAGGGCTCCTGCAGATGTGCTGAGACAGTGAAGGGATTTTGGCTGACCAGGGTCAAACCCCCCTCCCCTTTTGTTAGTTCTTGTCATATGGAGTAAAATAAAAATGGAACAGTGCAAATCCAATGTATGGTTGATTTTCTATGAATTTATAACAGAAATGTGGCGTATGTAGTATGTGAATGTGTGTGTATGTGAAGTTTGTACAAACAGAATGATTGGGGTGGGGGGGTTCCTGCTGTCAGGAAAAAGCAGCAATGCAAAAGCCAGCTGCAAGTGGCTTGAATGTCAAACAGGATGTTTATGTCTGTGACTGTACTATTGGAGAAAGTGGGCAGTCCATTCAGTGTACTGAGCACCGGATGTTAGCTCAGTGTATCATGTGACCTGGACTGGAAGTGCAGAGTAGTGGTCTTCTTCTGGAGACTGGAGTGTACAGACATGTTTTTCTCTGTACTGCTGGGATGACAGAAATAAAAGATGTAAATAGATTTCTGTCTGTCTCTTTCCCCCTCCCTGAGGGCAGCAGGGAGGAGGAGGGTGTGTCCTTCTCAGGTTGAGTGGGATCGCCGATTTGTGACCTTGCCTGCGTCTGCCGGGGGAAGCAGACGGGAAGGTCATCCAGGATCTCGAGCCGAATGCCTGGTGTGAGGCCAGTTCCCTCTGACTGACGGCTGAGAATCCTGACACCTGCTACAGGGGAAAGAGGAAAAGGAAGAGAAGGAAGGAGAAATGAAGGAGAAGCTGGGAGGGGGAGCAGCCATGAGGGAAACTCAGGAGGAAAACTCCCTCAGGAAAGCGGGCGAAGGAGAGGAGGCGGCCCAGGGGAATCTGAAAGGGGATTGGCCAGCTGCCCAATGGAGAGGCCTCTGATTGGTCCAGCCCGGCTGTGGGGCGGGAAATGGGTCTCCTGCCTCCAGGTGGTTCTGGGAGCCCAGGAGAAACTGGTTTTCTGGCAGGAAACTCGGGGAAAGGAAGGCCGGGGTCCCTCTGGCTCTGGACTGGAGTCTGGTCCCCTCTCTCCACCATCCTGCTCTTCCCCTCTCTTTTTCATGCGCCCCCCTCCTGCCCCCCCGGGTCACGTGTGCGTTTCCTTCCTCGCCTGGGACTCTTCCTCCTCCGTCTCTCTTCCTGGGGTGAGAAGCAGAACAACCCGTCTTTTAGGGAGAGGAGGGGTCTCCTGGCTGGGAAGCCCCCCTCCCTCCCCCCCCCGAGCTGGAGGGTGTTTTGGGAGGGGGGTGTCTGGAGGGAGCCATTTCTGAGCCCAAGGCACCTCCCGCCACTAGGCAGCCCTTGGCCTCTTCTCCCTCCCAGCCTTTCCTCGGGGTCCAGGAGCCTCCATGTTGGGGGAGGGGGAGAGCCAAGCTAACCCCCCCATGGACCCCCCCTCTCCCTTGCAGTTAGTCTGGTGGGATGTGGGAAGGGGGGCAGCCCCTAGAGCGCAGGCGCAGGCGCAGGCGCAGGAAAACTGCAGGCAGGGAGAGGGAGGGGAGGACTCGGCTTGCCAAGGGTTAAGAGGAGCAGAGCTGGATTCCTAGAGAGGACGGGGTGTGAAGGTCCTCCATGGCTAAATTCCCCCCTCCCTTCCTGCCTTCTTCTCTCTCCTTTGCAAAAGCCCCTCCTGGACTCGGGTGAGTCTCCTCTCTCCTCCCTCTGAGGGTGCAATGGGGAGAAGGGGGCCCCAGGGGGGCAGGGAGGGGGCATGGGGGTCCCTGCTCAGATCATGCACAGTGGGGGGAGACCCCCAAGTCAGGGGGCGGAGAGTCAGGGCAGAGGGAAAAGGAGACGCAGCACTGAAGGGGGCGGAAAAGGGGGAGAAGGGATCCAGGGGGCCAAAGCAAGGCGGGGAAGGGGGGTGGGGAGGCGCCCCCTGGCTCGCTCCCCCTAGCCTGGAGGTCAGCAAGGACCTCTTCCTGCTTTGGGTAAACTCGCCCCCTTGGGCGTCTGGGGGGGGAATTGGGGGGCCAAAAATCCCTTTACCTGGTGCAGAAATCCCTTCAAAGGAATCCATTACAGTGATCCGATGGAAGCTCCCAGTCCCTGCAAACATTCCCAAATGATTTCGCCCTCTGCACAGCCGAGGAAGGGGAAACCCCGGAATCCTTGCCTTGTCTGCCTATCTCTCAGGGCCAGTCTTTTTGGTCTGCCAAGCCCATCATCTTGATCCCAATCACTTAGAAGATTATTTCATGCTACTCTTCTAGGGAAGAGTCAAGAAAGTAGAAAAGAATGTACTACGGCACTGACAAAATAGGAGCTGTATTTTGTACAGACTGGACTTGGGGGTCAACTGAAAAGCTACATGTTAATGTATTATGTCACGATGTTGATTTTGACATTATGAGAATCTGTATCTAATTCTAGAGAAGTAGTTTCTAGTAAATAACTTTGCAATTGTTACTATACGGCCTATTACGTTTACATGCTTTTTCAACTGCAAACATTCCAGTGACAATATTGAAAGGAAATCCTCCCCACCTGCTGGATTTCTGCCTGCCAGAAGGATGAAGGATGTAGAAAGCCAGCCCAAAGGGGAGAGGGGGGCAGTGGGAGAGAGAGAGAGAGGTTCTCCTTCTCTTCCTCACAGATTGGCATAACCCCAGGGCACCTTAACAGGATACATTTTTTGGCCTTGGGAGGCGTGCCTATATATTAAGGAATACAGTCCACAGGTCTGCCATGATTGACCGCATAAGAGCCAACTCCTCGGGCCGAGGTCCTTTTGGCTCCCCCCATAAAACATTTGAGCCCCCCTCCCGTTAATGGCCATTGCCATTCAAATGCTGTGCGCACACTGCATCTTGAGATCAGTTTTGCAGGGCAGGGCTTACTTGGGTCCAGGGGAGTCCAAGGGGGAGAATTAAATCCTTAATTAACGGAGATTCTGCCCCCTGACATAATTCCTGGCTATGCCCATGCCTGTCCTACAAGTTGGCACCCCTAATTGACTGCCATTCCCTGTGCTGTTCCCTGCTGCTGCTATTATTATTATTATTAAATTTGTATTATGCCCTTCACCCAAAGTTTACAGGGCAATTCACAACATAAAAATGCAAAATGAGAACACCAAATGCATAAAAAACAAAGGCAAACCAATGATCTCTCAGGGCGACTTTTGCATATAGCCCACAAATTCTCCATGGGATTTATGTCTGGGCAATTCCCTGGCCAATCAGTACCTCTATTTGCTGCTCTGTCATGAATTTCTTCACCACTTTTGGTGTGTGACGGGGGCTAGGTCCTGCTGCAACATCCCAGTACTGTCAGGATACTTCTTTTCCAACTCTGGAATAACTCTCTTTCGTAGAACCTCAATATATTGGGGCGAGCGCATCATTCCTTCTATTGGCTACAGGTTCTGACACCATCAGACCTGACACATCCCCAAAACATCTTCTTTTGAGGGTGCTTGACAGACTGATCAATGTGATGTAGAAAACATGCTTTGTTTCAATTCATTTGCACAAGGATGCATCTTACCTCGCATGTCATGTTGCGCATGTCATCTCTTCGCTTCCCTGTGTATGCTGTTCTGTCCTTGGCACTAGCACACACAGTTTCTGCCAGATCATCCTGATGTTTACCATATTCCATCTACATGATCATTTCACAGACATTGAGTCCATTTTGTGGTGTCTTCAGCCATCTTTCAGGTCCATGCAAGCCATGCCATTCGTTACATTTATATCTTTCCCAAACTTGTAAGCGTGACCTTCTTCTTATATGATTGTAAATCCTTTATTTACTTTGCCTTTATCATACCTTGGCTTCTTCCCTTTCCAAATAGATTTTGAAATGTCCTTCTGTCATTTATTGAAGCATGCTGTATTACCGTATTTTTCGCACCATAGGGCACACCGGACCATAGGGCGCACCCAATATTTTGGGGGGGAAATAAAGGGGGAAAAATTATTCCCCCCCCAGGCGCGGGGCTGGGGCGGGGGAAGCTCGAGCTTCCCCCGACCCCAGCCCCCAAACAGGCAGCTCTCCGCAAGCAGCGGGAGCACTCCCGCCGCTTGCAGAGAGGTCCGCGAAGCCTGGACGCGCTGAGCTCAGCGCGCCCAGGCTCCGGCATGCAGGCACCTCTCCGCAAGCGGCGGGAGCGCTCCCGCCGCTTGCAGAGAGGTCCGCGAAGCCTGGACGCGCTGAGCTCAGCGCGCCCAGGCTCCGTCATGCAGGCACCTCTCCGCAAGCGGCGGGAGCGCTCCCGCCGCTTGCAGAGAGGTCCGCGAAGCCTGGACGCGCTGAGCTCAGCGCGCCCAGGCTCCGGCATGCAGGCACTTCTCCGCAAGCGGCGGGAGCGCGCCCGCCGCTTGCAGAGAGGTCCGCGAAGCCTGGACGCGCTGAGCTCAGCGCGCCCAGGCTCCGTCATGCAGGCACCTCTCCGCAAGCGGCGGGAGCGCTCCCGCCGCTTGCAGAGAGGTCCGCGAAGCCTGGACGCGCTGAGCTCAGCGCGCCCAGGCTCCGGCATGCAGGCACTTCTCCGCAAGCGGCGGGAGCGCTCCCGCCACTTGCAGAGAGGTCCGCGAAGCCTGGACGCGCTGAGCTCAGCGCGCCCAGGCTCCGGCATGCAGGCACCTCTCCGCAAGCGGCGGGAGCGCACCCGCCGCTTGCAGAGAGGTCCGCGAAGCCTGGACGCGCTGAGCTCAGCGCACGCAGGCTTCGGCATGCAGGCAACTCTCCGCAAGCAGCGGGAGCCCAGCGCTGGGCTCCCGCTGCTTGCGGAGAGGTGTGCGAAGCCTGGAGAGCGTGAGGGGTCGGTGCGCACCGACCCCTCTCACTCTCCAGGCTTCAGCGAAAGCCTGCATTCGCACCATAGGACGCACACACATTTCCCCTTCATTTTTGGAGGGGGAAAAGTGCGTCCTATGGTGCGAAAAATACGGTACTTATTCCCGGCACTGACTGTAATAAAACTACCGTAATACTTTTGGCAGGGCGTTCATCTTAGAATCATAGAATCATAGAATCATAGAGTTGGAAGAGACCACAAGGGCCATCGAGTCCAACCCCCTGCCAAGCAGGAAACACCATCAGAGCTTTCCTGACATATGGTTGTCAAGCCTCTGCTTAAAGACCTCCAAAGTAGGAGACTCCACCACACTCCTGGGCAGCAAATTCCACTGTCGAACAGCTCTTACTGTCAGGAAGTTCTTCCTAATGTTTAGGTGGAATCTTCTTTCTTGTAGTTTGGCTCCATTGCTCCGTGTCCGCTTCTCTGGAGCAGCAGAAAACAACCTTTCTCCCTCCTCTATGTGACATCCTTTTATATATTTGAACATGGCTATCATATCACCCCTTAACCTCCTCTTCTCCAGGCTAAACATGCCCAGCTCCCTTAGACGTTCCTCATAAGGCATCGTTTCCAGGCCTTTGACCATTTTGGTTGCCCTCCTCTGGACACGTTCCAGTTTGTCAGTGTCCTTCTTGAATTGTGGTGCCCAGAACTGGACACAGTACTCCAGGTGAGGTCTGACCAGAGCAGAATACAGTGGCACTATTACTTCCCTTGATCTAGATGCTATACTCCTATTGATGAGGCCCAGAATTGCATTGGCTTTTTTAGCTGCCACGTCACACTGTTGGCTCATGTCAAGTTTGTGGTCAACCAAGACTCCTAGATCCTTTTCACATGTACTGCTCTCAAGCCAGGTGTCCCCCATCTTGTATTTGTGCCTCTCATTTTTTTTGCCCAAGTGCAATACTTTACATTTCTCCCTGTTAAAATTCATCTTGTTTGTTTTGGCCCAGTTTTCTAATCTGTCAAGGTCGTTTTGAAGTGTGATCCTGTCCTCTGGGGTGTTAGCCACCCCTCCCAGTTTGGTGTCATCTGCAAATTTGATCAGGATGCCCTTGAGTCCATCATCCAAGTCGTTGATAAAGATGTTGAATAAGACCGGGCCCAAGACAGAACCCTGTGGCACCCCACTAGTCACTCTTCTCCAGGATGAAGAGGAACCATTGATGAGCACCCTTTGGGTTCGGTCAGTCAGCCAGTTACAAATCCACTGAGTGGTAGCATAGTCAAGACCACATTTTACCAGCTTGTTTACAAGAATATCATGGGGCACCTTGTCAAATGCCTTACTGAAATCAAGGTAGGCTATATCCACTGAGTTCCCTTCATCTACCAGGCTTGTAATTCTGTCAAAAAACGAGATCAGGTTAGTCTGACATGACTTATTTTTCAGAAATCCATGCTGACTATTGGTGATCACAGCATTCCTTTCTAGGTGCTCACAGACTATTTGCTTAATGATCTGCTCCAGAATCTTCCCTGGTATTGATGTCAGACTGACTGGGCGGTAATTATTTGGGTCCTCTCTTTTCCCCTTTTTGAAAATAGGGACAACATTTGCCTTTCTCCAGTCTGCCGGGACTTCGCCTGTTCTCCAGGAATTCTCAAAGATGACTGCCAGTGGTTCTGAGATCACATCTGCCAGTTCTTTTAATACTCTTGGATGCAGTTCATCTGGCCCTGGAGACTTGAATACATCTAAACTAGCCAAGTATTCTTGTACTATCTCCTTAGTTATTCTGGGCTGTGTTTCCTTTGCTGAATCATTTGCTCCAAATTCTTCAGGTCGGGCATTGTTTTCTTTATCGGAGAAGACTGAGGCAAAGAAGGCATTGAGGAGTTCAGCCCTTTCTGTGTCCCCTGTTTGCATTTCACCATCTTCTCCTCTGAGTGACCCCACTGTTTCTTTGTTCTTCCTTTTGCTACGAACATACCCATAAAAGCCTTTTTTGTTGCTTTTAACCTCTCTAGCAAGCCTTGATCGCTGGATCGCTGCAATTCTCCCTGATAAGGATAAATTCATTCTTCCCCAAATTTCTAGATTCCGTTTTATTTCATTCCAGGTATTTTCATAATTGTCTTAAGTATTTGACTTTTCTATGGATTTCTATTTCTAAATTTTTCTGTCATTCTTTTTTATTTTCTCCTGCTGGATTTTCCACTAACAACTTTGTCTTATCTTTATTCAACTTAAAACCTGCCACTTGCCCATACTCCTGTATTTTTTCTAAAACTTTTGGAAGAGAGTTCTTAGGGTCTTCAACTGTAATTACAAGGTCATCTGCATATGCTTTTCATTTGCATGACAAGGTCATCTGCATATGCTTTTTTATTTGCATATGCTTTTCATTTGCATATTCTTTACCCCTGATGATTTTGTCTGCCCTGGCTTCTTTCCAGGGAGACAATTGAACCCTAATATAAGAAACATTATAGATGACCGAATACCTGGAAGTGATAGATGCTGAAAAAAGCGTTTGACAACATCTCATGTGAATTTATGAATAAAGTCCTTGAAGGAATGAGTTTTGGTGAAAATTTTAGTAAGGGGATTCAAGCAATATATTTCGGTCTAAAAAGCCAAAATAATTGAAAATGAGGTGGTAACAGAGGAATGTAAGATACAGAAAGGAACATAACAGGAATGTCCTTTCTCACCTTTACTATTCATTCTAGGCTTAGAAGTCCTAACCAGAAACATCAGGCCAGAGTCCAAGGAGATCTGCTTTTGGGTCACTACTGGACAGACCCTGCCAGCCTTACGAAGTGGAGCGAGGAGCAAACAGAGGAAATTGCATCCACTGGAGAGGTTTAGAAATGGAGCTTCTGTGGGGGAGGGGCTGCCCCATTTGTGCTTCTCCAGGGGCAGGAGAATATCTAGGGCAGGAGAATCCCTGCAGGGCCTCTGAGGCTTCCTTTGCTTCTTCCTCTCTCCCAGGACCCTGCAGCTTCTTTTGGCTCCTTGACTCCTCAGGAAGGATGAAGGAGACGGATCCTGCAAACCTAGCGAAGATGGAAGGGGGAAGATGGACGGTTGACCTGGTCAGGTTGTCTCCTGCATCCCTCCTCTCAACCCCTGAGCACTCCCTCCCAGGGACCTCCGAGAGAACTGGTGAGTCCCAGGGGAGTGGAGAAGGGGACATGGAGCCGGAGAGGAATTGGCGCTTGCTCAGCTTGGGGGTGGGGGGAGGCAGGCAGGCTGATGGAGATGGAGAAGGGGAGCACCTTTCGGGCTCCCCCACCTACCTGCCTGCCTGCCTGCACCTTTGTCTCCTGCAGGCAATTTGAGCTAGGAATAGATTACAGCTCCCCGGCCACCACAGCTCTAAATGTCTAAAACCAGTACCGTGATCTGAAAGTCCTCCCAATGCCAGACAACTCACTGATCCATCACGCGGCATTAGAAGCCACGACTCTTTAAAGCAACCTGATCCTGCTTTGCAGATTGATTGCTAATGGGGCTAACTTAGTACAGTGGTGCCCCGCTAGACGAATGCCTCGCTAAACGAAAAACGCACAAGACGAAAGCGTTTTCCGATTTTTTAGCTGCTTCGCAAGACGAATTTCCCTATGGGCTTGCTTCACAAGACGAAAAAATTTTCGAGTTCTTGCGAGTTTTTTCCTTTTTCTTAAAGCCGCTAAGCCGCTTATCTGCTAATTGTCGCTTATCCGCTAATCCGCTAATAGCGGTGCTTCGCAAGACGAAAAAACCTGCAAGACGAAGAAACTCGCAGAACGAATTAATTTTGTCTTGCGGGGCACCACTGTATCTGCACTCAATGACTCAGAACTCCACCCGCCGAAGCTTGCAAATCGGCATATTTCGGTCCTGCTATATGCCGACGATGCAGTAATTTTATCTAGAAACCCCATTGGACTCAAAAGAGCACTAAGAAAGCTCGCAGCATACTGTGAATCTGAATGTCTCAAAATCAACTATCAAAAGACCAAGATACTCACTTTTGGGGAAAAACCAAAGCTTAGAAGCTGGGAACTCCAAGGCCATAAATTAGAACAAGTCACAAACTACAAGTATCTAGGAATGGTGGTAAAGGCGTCAGGAGCCAACAAACTACACATAAGCTCCATTGGGAGTTCAGCGGGAAAAACCGCAAATTGTATCCTTAAATTATTCAGAGCACAAGGGGGCTTCTTCGTCCCCACAGCTCTAAAATTATACAAGGCCAAAACTTTGGCACAACTCCTTTATGGTTCCTTTTTGGGCCCGCCTTCCTCTGCTTTCTCCCCCCTTGAGAGAGTTCAATCTAGACTTCTTAGAGCTCTCCTACAAGTCCCCAGATGTGTCTCAAACGCATGGGTTAGATTGGAAATGGGGATTCCGGTCAGCACCAGTGACAATGGCGGATTTCCTCTGATCTCTCAGGGGAACCGCTCTGGGGAATTAGGGTCTGCTGCTGCTGCGAAAGCGGAGACCCGAAAAAAAAACACAGGCGGGTGAAGCTTGTGGACATGGGATTCGGCTGGCACCTTTTGCGCCTCCCTTGCTTGTGAGGAGACCTCTTTCTGAGGCTCCGTTGCGAGGCAGGGTGAGCAGCGCGGTGCTTCGGATTGATCGCTCCGTCCCCGGAGTGAATCCGCACAGCTGTTGTCGGAGAGCGCTGATTTCTTTCTGGGACATAGAATCATAGAATCATAGAATAGAATCATAGAGTTGGAAGAGACCACAAGGGCCATCGAGTCCAACCCCCTGCCAAGCAGGAAACACCATCAGAGCACTCCTGACATATGGTTGTCAAGCCTCTGCTTAAAGACCTCCAAAGAAGGAGACTCCACCACACTCCTGGGCAGCAAATTCCACTGTCGAACAGCTCTTACTGTCAGGAAGTTCTTCCTAATGTTTAGGTGGAATCTTCTTTCTTGTACTTTGGATCCATTGCTCCGTGTCCGCTTCTCTGGAGCAGCAGAAAACAACCTTACTCCCTCCTCTATGTGACATCCTTTTATATATTTGAACATGGCTATCATATCACCCCTTAACCTCCTCTTCTCCAGGCTAAACATGCCCAGCTCCCTTAGCCGTTCCTCATAAGGCATCGTTTCCAGGCCTTTGACCATTTTGGTTGCCCTCCTCTGGACAAGTTCCAGTTTGTCAGTGTCCTTCTTGAACTGTGGTGCCCAGAACTGGACACAGTACTCCAGGTGAGGTCTGACCAGAGCAGAATACAGTGGCACTATTACTTCCCTTGATCTAGATGCTATACTCCTATTGGTGCAGCCCAGAATTGCATTGGCTTTTTTAGCTGCCGCGTCACACTGTTGGCTCATGTCAAGTTTTTGATCAACCAAGACTCCTAGAGTCTTTTCACATGTACTGCTCTCAAGCCAGGTGTCCCCCATCTTGTATTTGTGCCTCTCATTTTTTTTGCCCAAGTGCAATACTTTTCATTTCTCCCTGTGAAAACTCATCTTGTTTGTTTTGGCCCAGTTCTCTAATCTGTCAAGGTCGTTTTGAAGTGTGATCCTGTCCTCTGGGGTGTTAGCCACCCCTCCCAGTTTGGTGTCATCTGCAAATTTGATCAGGATGCCCTTGAGTCCATCATCCAAGTCCGTTTGGCTTGGGGATCTATAGTAAACTCCCACAATGAGGTCTCTGTTATTCTTCTCTCCCTTAATTTTGACCCAAATGCTCTCACTTTGGCTTTGAGGTTCTAAAACTTGGATCTCTTCACAGGTATACACATCCCTGACATATAACGCCACTCCTCCTCCTTTCTTGTCTGGTCTGTTTCTCTGAAATAGATTGTATCCCTCCATTATTACATTCCAATCGTGGGACTTATCCCACCAGGTTTCAGTGATGCCTATTATGTCATATTTAGTTTGCTGTACCAAGAGCTCAAGCTCATCTTGTTTATTTCCCATGCTTTGCGCATTAGTGTACAGACATTGAAGTCCATTAATCATTCCCCTGTGTCTCTTATTTAAGGATTTTTTCCTCCCACCACTAGGTCTGCGTGCTGTTTGCTCCATTCGGTCTATGACATTTGGATGATCATCTTCATCAATTGATAGACTCCTACCTTCAGGAGCACTGTCTCCCTCCCCCACATTAGTCAGTTTAAAGCCCTCCTGATGAGGTTTCTGAGATTTTTTGCAAAAACATTCCTCCCAACCGTTGTGAGGTGCAGCCCATCGCTTGCCAGAAGTCCATCTGATCTAAGAATCCAAACCGTTCCTGTTTACACCATTTGCGAAGCCAGCTGTTCACTTCCACTATTTTCCCCTCTCTCCCTGGGCCACGTCGTTCAACTGGGAGGACAGATGAGATGACAATTTGTGCATTTAATTGCTTCAATTTCCTGCCCAGAGCCTCGTAGTCTCTTTTGATCCTCTGGAGGCTATTGCTTGCAGTGTCATTGGTTCCCACATGAACCAAGAGGAAGGGGTATTTGTCAGTGGGTTTTATGATTCCTTGCAGTCGTTCAGTTACATCTTGGATCTTAGCCCCGGGGAGACAGCACACTTCCCGAGACATCTTGTCAGGCCCACAGACCACTGCTTCTGTTCCCCTCAGTAGGGAATCCCCTATCACCACTACACGCCTCCTCTTAGGTCTGGTCGGGGTTCTTCCGTAAGCTGTCCGTTCCAAGGTCGCCTGGACATTCCCTGAGGACTGCGTTTGCTGCTCGTCTTCATATACCTGATTGACTGTAATGAGGGAGAGATCCTCAAATGGAGCCTGCTCTTCGTCTTCCATGCTAGGGGAAAGGACCTCAAAGCTATTGTGTATTTCTAAACAATCAGAGCGAACCCTGGGCCTCCTACTTCTTTGAGTCACGTTTCTCCATATATCTGGCTCCTGTGTTGGTGAACTAGCCTCCTTCTCAGGGGAGTCCCCTGTCTCCTCCTTGGTGGAGACGGTGTGCTCTGTTGCTTCCAAGAAGAGCTCCAGCTCTCTAATTCTTTGGAGCGTAGCTACACGTTCCTCCAGTTGCTGGACTTTGTCTTGTAAGAGTGCAATCAACATGCAATTGCTGCAAGTAAAGCTGCCTGCAACCTTTGGCAAGATGGCAAACATTGCGCAGGAACCACAGGCGACTGCAGCTGTTCCCTCACCCTCCATCTTGGGAACGTGTCGTTGGGGGTGGCTACAGTGGTCCTCCATCATAAAAAGTGTGAAGACAGGACAAATAAACCCCCCCAAAAAACCTAGGTCTCCCCCAACAAATGTTTGAGACTAGCTCCCCTAAATCTAAAAGATGGATCAAACTGCGCGCGCCACTAGGCGCGCGCCGCTGCCCTAAAGCTCTGATAAGCTCCTCCCACAGCTAATCACCTACCTCAACAGAAGCCCTGCCCCCTCTGACCTTTGCACAGAGAGAGCAGCTAATCAGCCACAAGAAACTCACACAAGAAAACCCTTTTTGTTCCTTCTTCAGCTGCTGCCCTACAAGCTCAATCTGGGACAATCTGGCTCTAAAAGTAACTATCCATGAGTAGAACCAATTAAAATATTTAAGACAAGGACAGAGGCTTAAAGAAATTAAATTTTAATTGGAAATCCTTAAAAAGGAAGAACTAATCTGGCTTTATAGCGGGGAGGTCTAAACAGGAAGTCCGCCTTCCGCTTTTGTATATAGACTAAAGCAAAGATACTACAAGCTAAAATCTTGGAAACTTTGATCTGAAAATCTAAATATTCACTGTTTGAAGCATTTACCCCCCTTTTGAGGAAATAGGGGGAGACTTTGAATTTGATAAATTTTTGAGATCGGAAACCCCACAGCTTTGACCTGGGAACGAGCTGCCTGGACGTTAAGGAATTACTTTTAAAAACTTTTGACAGGTGAACTTTGACAGCTAATGGAAATATACAGAATTCCCCGTACCCTTCTGTCTTAAAGATGGCGAATCGCAACCATGTTATGTCTTGGTATTTTGAAGCTGAGCTGACTCTTGGAAATTGTTACTGTTGAGATATTGTATCCCTCTAGTGGGGGAATTTGAAACTGTTGCATGAATAATTGCCAGCTGCAGATAACAAGCCTGGGAACGAGTTTTTGACCTTCAAATAACCAAAATGCAGATCTCTGAAGCAATGATGAATGCATTGCAAAGGACAAACTTTTTGCTGGAGGAGCTCCACAGGAAGCTGGAGTTTCAGGAATTGGTTTTGTCGACACAACCGGTGGTAAAAGAAGAATTGATGGAAGAAGAATTGATGGAGGAAGGACAGAGGAAGAGGAGAAACTTAATGTAACTGAGGACTATAAATTAAGATCACTTATGGATTGCAAACTAAGACCATCTATGATGGACTTTGGTAAAGGCCGGACTGTGATGGTTGGATCTCAGTTTGGACTGAAAGGATGGAAGGATCCCATTACATAGGGATTTATGGACTGTTGGAATATGGATATGGGGTTGGAAATGACTGAAGGTTTTGGGGCTACTGGATTTGGATGCATTGGGAAATACCTTTGGAAGGACCATCTAAAATTCAAACCTGAAAACTTGGTTGAAGGGTTTAAAAGGTGCAGCTATTATGTTGGGATGGGATTCCCCAGAGATGTGTTACTGGGAACTAAAAAGTATGAACAAAATCGCCAGAAGGGGCCTGGGGGGGACCCAAGAGCCTCCGACATCAGGTTCCCGGATTAAGGAGCTTTAGGGAATTGACGGAAAGGACTGGCAGTTTTTTGGGACCAGGGGAGGAGCTGAGGGGAGAAGACTGGAAAATTTAAAGTTCTTCTTGAAATGTGTTATAAGTTTATAGGTTATTTTAAAATAAAGTAAACTGTTGGAGAATTTGGACAATGGTGGATAGGCATCCATAGGTTTTACCAGAAATGTTGTGAGAAGTTATGTATTTATAAATTGAGAATTTAAAGGTTAATAAAGTTAAGAAACGTATGTTACGCTTATGTAAAAATTTTGGAAAGATGGAAAGGATTTGCTGAAATAACAATTGAAGCAGAATACAAAAAAGGGAGGTGTGAGGAAGTCAAAGAACTAAGCTAAAGAAAGTTATACTATTGAAGTACATTTTTGTTTTTATGTAATTTTTTCTTCTTTTCTTCTGTGTTTTTTTTGTGTGTGACTGTTTATTTCTGTTATATTGTTGAAAATCTAATAAATATTACTTTAATTTTTTTTTAAAAAAAAAATAGATTGGAAATGGGGCTGATGAGAGTGGAGGCTAGAATCTGCCTAACATCAATCTACAAATGGCTGACATTGAACCTGCTCCCCTGAGGGATAGCCCCATTGATCCTCTGTGACCAATTCCAGTCGGGCTGGCAGACTGCAGTCCTGAACACCCTCCGGAAACTGGGTTTTGCCCCTCAAGCCCTTCTAAGTCTGGGCTTGGGCCAGGCAAAAGCTACGGTTAGGCAAAAAATATTAGACACCGAGAGAGAGCAGGGCTGTGCAAGGTCCCCTGACTATAGAATTGGAGAAATCGAGAGATATACAGCCGCACCAGCAGCATATCTCTTCCTTCTCGTTTCTAGGGATGCAAGAAGGGCCTTTACACTTACCAGAAGCTCGGCTCTTCCCACGCTGGTCCTGGATGGAGCCTTTAGAAGGGTCCCGTATGCTCAGAGACTTTGCACCTGTCCATTGGGAGAGATAGGAAGCCCGGAACACTTGTTCTTTAGACGTCCCTTTTATGAAGAGGCACATAGTAAGATCTTGGATCCCCTACTGATGAGGCTTGCCAACCTCCCGCAAAAGCAAAAATTTGACCTTTTGCTGTTAGGCAAAGATCAGAAGATAACCTGGATGGTCGCCAGATTCTGTCTACAGATCTGTAGGCGCAGACCATCGCCCAACTCAAAATAGTCCGGCATGAAAAGCCCCAAACACGGTTCCATGGGTGATTCTGAGTCAGCTCCCTGGGACAGTTTATTGTTGTACATTGTTTCTAAATTTAGTGTTGTACATTGTTTTAATTGTCTGTTTTAACCATATTTGCACAGCAGTTTCTAATGTTGTGAGTGACTATTTCAGAGGCTTCTACTCTGCAACCTCTTATACTCTTTAACTGCGAGTCTTTTAGTTCTTATGTTCTTACAGTTGTTTTAACTGTGTGTCTTTGTTTGTTTCTAGTTCTTATCTGTTTTAATTATCAGTTTTTTATCCATCCATTATCCGTGTTCAATCTTGTATTTTATTCAGATGTTTTATCCTATGCCTGTTTCCCTGTCCTCATTTGCTCTAACAATTATCAGTTAAAAAATTCCTAACTGCTATTTTATCTATATGCTTTTTTTAATCCTGGTCTGTGACCGTAATAAAGTTCATTCATTCATGCAAATGGGGCTTCCGTGTGTTGCCTTTTTCTTTTCTTTTTTTATAACTCTTCTTTGCTTTTAAAAACAAGGATCATAGGACTAAGAAATGATACAAATATGTAGACTGAGTCTTCTCATGTCATTTGTATATAAAATAGCAGAATAAATTTGCTGGAATATCCATAACATGTTGTCATGGTAACATATTGTCAGCAAAACTAGTGTATCTATGACAAAGAATTGTTGGCAATTTTTGCAGCTTTTAAGCAGTGGAGACGCTTCCTGATTGGGGCGCAGCAGCAGATACAGGTGCATACAGATCACAAGAACTTGGAATACTGGTGGACCGTGCGTGTGCTTTTCCAGAGGCAAATCCGCTGGGTTGTTGTTTATTTGCCAACTTTAACTTTAGGATCCAGTACATCCCGTGAGGGCAGATATCTCGTTATCTCGAAAACCAGAGTACTTGGAGGAAGAAGGAACTCCCCGTGGCCAGACATATGTACCAGGAGGACAAATGGACCTGGAGAGGAGCACTAGCAGAAGAAGCAGAACATTGTATGTACCAGGAGAGTCCCTAAGGGTCAGAGTTCTCAAACAACTCCATGACAACCCTACTGCTGGGCATTTCGGGCAACACAAGACCATATTGTTAGTTACGTGGGATTTTTGGTGGCCCAAAGTAAGGGAAGATGTGCAAGGTTATGTGTGAGGATGCGACATGTGTCAGAGGGCAATGGGGGAGAGGGTGGCACCAGCGGGGTTGCTAGAACCCTTGCCCACACCGGGGAGGCCATGGGAGGTAGTGTCCATAGATTTCATGACAGACCTGCCCATTTCCCAAGGTAAGACGGTGGTCATGGTGGACCTACTGACCAAGATGTGTCACTTTGTGTCATGCTCCCATGCAGTGACAGTGAGGAGACCGCCAAGTTGTTCGTGCACCACGTCTTCATGGCGCTTCATGGCTGCATGGGGTACCTGCGAGGGTAATTTTGGACAGTGGAAGGCAGTTCACCTCGCATTTCTGACGCAAGCTCATGAGATTGTTGCAGGTAGAGGTGAGCTTCTCGACAGCAAGGCACCCAGAAACCAACGGACAAGCCGAGAGAGCCAATGCCATTTTGCAGCAGGACTTGCACTGTCACATCAATCAGAGACAGAATGATCGGGTGGAGAAGCTAACACTAGCAGAGTTTGCATACAATAATGCTGAGCATGTGTCCACAGGGATGAGTCCCTTTCTTGCCAATTACGGGTGCCATCCCAGGACCAGGGGAGGAGGCTTGGAGTGTGCCGGCCGCGGAGCAATTAGCGGAGGAGATGGAGGCCATACACCAACAGCTCAAGATGAACTTGGAGAGGGCCAAGGAGGCGTACAAGAAGGCCGACAAGCATAGAAGACCAGGGGAAGTCATTTGGGTGGGGGACAAGGTGTGGTTGTCATCTCAGGCACTGCCCCTGAGGGGGAGGTGCAAGAAACTGCAGCCTAGAAGAGTGGGCCCCTTTGAGGTCATCCAGCAGGTCAATCCAGTAGCGTTTAGGCTGAAGCTGCCAGACAACATGAGGATACACCCAGTCTCCCACAGGTCCCTGCTGTCGCCTTACAGGGAGGGGCACGGCTGCCCAGAGAGGGGGCAGGAGGGATCCACCCCGCCAAACGTAGAAGAGAGGGAACAATGCAACGAAGTGATGTTGATACTTGACTCCAGGTTGAACGGACATCAACTAGAGCAGGGGTGTCTAACTCAAATTCATCGGGGGGCCGCATCAGCAGTTTGGTCACTCTCAAAGGGCTGGTTATATCTGTAGGACTATGTAAAGTGGAGGTTTCCTGTGTAGAACGGCCAGCGCCGCTACAGGGCAGACGTTCTCTGGCTTGTAGGCTGCTGCGCATGCGGTGAAGAGGCGGCTTTCTTGTGTAAAAAAAAAAAGCGAGAATAAAAGGTGAAGGCTGGCGGCCGGTGGCGGCTACACGGGCCACATGATGAGGTCTGGCGGGCCGGATTCGGCCCGCGGGCCTTGTGTTTGACACCCGTGAACTAGAGTATCTAGTTGCCTTGGAGGGGGCGCCCAGTTCTGAAAATGTGTGGATTCCTGAGGAGTGCGTAACAGGAATTTATCGTAGAGGAGTAGCACTTCATAAGGCAGTGGAGAGAGTCACGCCTCCGGCAAATCAGAGGGGGAAAGGAGGGGCGAAGCGAGGCAAAAGCTCACAGACGTTACTGTGAGCCCTAGCACCTCGCTCAGCCAGCCTGTTCATGAAACAGACATGCCACTTCCGTCGCCTAGTTTTCGCAAGGGGGTCAAACGTAAGGAAAGGAGGGGGAGATTTGGGGTGTCTAAGTTCTTATCCTGGGGGGAAGAGGAAGAAGCCACTCCCAGAATCTGCAAGTGACTGAGACAAACATGAACTTTGGGTTTCTGCACTGTACATAGTTTGCACTCAATAAAACCTGTAAAAAGCAGGTCCGAGTCCTGGCTGTTTACTCGTGAGCAACCACCTGCAAACAGGATACATATGGTTCATCATTAGTGGTCAGTCTATGAGTTCTGGGTTCATGAATTCCTTTCAACTGAAACAAAAAAGGGGAAACAGTAGAGAACAGAGAACATTCAACATCGCAAAGCCGAATGCCTAGTCAGGAGCTCTTGCGGCTGTTGTGCCTAGATTAATTGTGAGCAATAGTCATTATTCCTCTTTTGTCATCAAGTAACAATACCGAGTTGGTCTCCTCATGAAAATGGGAGGGGATTCAAAGTATGTTGCTGTTTGTTTTTACAGACAAGGTGTGGACGTTGCTGGATCCTGGCCAGAGAGTTCTGCATAAGGAAGTCAAGGAGGAGAATTGTGGCATCATGGACGCTCTTGGTAAAATTCCATTAGATCATAAGATCAGTTTTGAAATTCCATGTTGTTGTTGTTGTTGTTTAGTCATCTCCGACTCTTCGTGACCCCCTGGACCAGAGCACACCAGGCACTCCTGTCTCCCACTGCCCCCCACAGTTTGGTCAAACACATGCTGGTAGCTTCAAGAACACTGTCCCACCATCTCGTCCTCTGTCGTTCCCTTCTCCTTGTGCCCTCCATCTTTCCCAACATCAGGGTCTTTTCCAGGGAGTCTTCTCTTCTCATGATGTTGAAATTCCATACATACCTCTATTTGATGAACCTCCACTATTTGGATGGAGACCAAGAGCATCTGGGATTCTAACATCTCCACTGTGAACCCTGAATGGAGGGATAACAACTTTGTTCTGTGACTGTTCTTCATCTAGTCATGCATTTTCAAACAATAACCAGGCTTGTCTGAACTACCCAGGCCTTCTTAAATGTCGGCTTCAGGACTTGAAGGGAAATTTAAGTAACTTCTGTCAGGCTTGTTTTTGTTTTGGCTTCAGTCTGCATTTGGTTGACCAAAGAGATGACTGACCTCTAAGAATGAGTGGATTTCATGAGTGAGCCAAACAAAATCTATCCCAGCTAAAAACCTAGCAATGTGTCAGTTAATAGCAGCCAACAAAGGTAGGGAAAACTATAGTAAAGCCTCACATTTCTCTCTCTTCAGTTCTTCCTCTGTCACAAGCATTCATTAACTTTGTTCAATAATGGATGTGAACCACGTCCCCTTCGCTCTGAGTGGGGTTGGGGTCTGGGGCAGCGATGCAGAGTTAGCATGACTTACACTGACATGGCAGTGCATGGCTGGGGGAGGGGCAGGTGTTGGATTTGATGATTTTGTGTCATCTGCGCCCCTGTCACAGTATGCTTGCAGTGTGGCCCCACCGGTTTCAAGAGAGTCAGGCGCCCCGCAGGCGTGCTCAAATGCTGCGAGGGTCGAATATGACACAATGACAATGACATTAAGTTAGACTTCGAGGATGTCCTCTTGAGGACGAAACAGAGCACTCTCAAGTCTTGCAGTGAGATGGGGGGAAAACCTTGTTCAATAATACGGAGCTCCATTTCTTTTTGAGGCGCTAAGTAGTTTCTTTCTTCATTGCAGATGGTGATGAATTCAAAGGGGAGAACAAGGGAGAAGTCAACAGAATCCACATATCGGAGAAGTCATATAAATATTCAGAGTGTGGAGAGAACATCCGTCAGAGTTCCCAGTCCACCTCCCGTCAAAGAAAGAGCTTCATTCGGAGGGACAGCCTCACTTCACACGAAAGAGAACAGAGGAGGGAGAAATTGTATCAGTGCTTCGAATGTGGGAAGAGCTTCAGTCGAAAGGATAATCTCACTTTGCATCAAAGAGTTCATACAGGGGAGAAACCCTATCATTGCTTCGAATGTGGAAAGAGCTTTAGTCAAAGCGCACATCTCACTTCTCATCAAAGAATTCATACAGGGGAGAAACCGTATCAGTGCTTAGAATGTGGAAAGAGCTTCCAGGAGGGGGCTAGGCTCACTAGCCATCAGAGAATTCATACAGGGGAGAAACCTTTTCAGTGCTTGCAGTGTGGAAAGAGCTTCTGTTGGAAAGTGAGTCTCACTTCCCATCGAAGAACTCATACAGGGGAGAAACCCTATCAGTGCTTAGAATGTGGAAAGAGCTTTAGTCAAAGCGCAAATCTCGCTTCCCATCGAAGAATTCATAGAGGGGAAAAACCCTATCATTGCTTAGAATGTGGAAAGAGCTTCCAGGAGGGGGCTAAGCTCACTAACCATCAGAGAATTCATACAGGGGAGAAACCTTTTCAGTGCTTGGGGTGTGGAAAGAGCTTCAATCGGAAAGATTATCTCATTGTTCATCAAAGAATTCATACAGGGGAGAAACCCTATCAGTGCTTGGAATGTGGAAAGAGCTTTAGTCAAAGCACCCATCTCACTTCCCATCAAAGAATTCATAGAGGGGAGAAACCCTATCAGTGCTTGGAATGTGGAAGGAGCTTCGCTAATAGCTACAGTCTCACTTCCCATCACAGAATTCATACGGGGGAGAAACCCTATCAGTGCTTAGAATGTGGAAAGAGCTTTAATCAAGGCGCACATCTCACTTCCCATCAAAGAATTCATAGAGGGGAGAAACCCTGTCAGTGCTTTGAATGTGGGAAGAGCTTCAGTCGGAAGGATAGTCTCACTACCCATCAAATAATTCATACAGGGGAGAAACCCTATCAGTGCTTGGAATGTGGGAAGAGCTTCAGTCGGAAGGATTGTCTCACTGTTCATCAAAGAATTCATACAGGGGAGAAACCCTATCAGTGCTTGGAATGTGGAAAGAGCTTCAATCGAAAAGGTAGTCTCATTTCCCATCAAAGAACTCATACAGGTCAGAAACCATATTAGTGCTTGGAATGTAGGAAGAGCTTCAGTCAAGGCACTAATCTCACAAGCCATCAAAGAATTCATACAGAGGGAAAACTCAAAAAGAAAAATAACAAAACAAAAATTATTAAACAACCCTTACAAAACACAATTCTATAGAAAATAGAAAGGGGGAAGAATAACTAAAAATACCTTTTATCACATTTGTATCATACATATCATTCATCAACCCATAGAAAAACAGGCTCCCCCACCTCTCCCCTAGGTGTCCCCCTCTTCTCCCCGTCTCCCACCCTGAGATATCCTTCCTTCCCTGCATTCCTTGCAGGTGCCTCCCACCTCAAACTCTCCTCTTCCTGTGTGTGTCCTCCAAAATTCAAAATAAAGGAATCTTAATATAAAAAACACAAAAAATAGATGAAAAGGAAACTTCCGTCTCTGAAGGGCTGCCTTCAGATGTCTTCTAAAAGTCTGGTAGTTATTTTTCTCTTTGACATCTGGTGGGAGGGCGTTCCACAGGGCGGGTGCCACTACCAAGAAGATTCCCCCCCCCCGCCTAGCCTTCAAATCTTAACCACTCAGACAGTGCAATATGACTCTTATAATGATCGTCTAACAATCCAAATTAGTATTTCTCCAGTTTCTTGGTCCAGTTTCTATAAAGCCTTTTGAAAAACTGTTCCAACAAATCTCAGCCAACTCACAATGGAAAATGATGGTCTCTTATAATGTTCATCCAATCCTGCTTCCTCTTCTTTCTTCTTTCCCTAATCTTTGGACATTTTAATCCACTGGGGATGGGGAAGCAGGCATCTTAATTCCCTTTCCTCAAACGAGATCACAGCTTGCCTTGTTCACCGTTTCCGGAGTTGCTTTGCATTCTCTGCCTCTCATTCCCACACCAGCTCAGCCCAACCTCCTCTTTCCCTGGGGCTCTTTCTCTCTCCTCCTGCTCTTCCCTCGCCTGCTCAACACAACCTTCTGCCTCTCCCAGCGACTCCTTTCCAACGACTCCCACCTTGTGACCCACACATTCCCCTCCGTCTCTTTTTCTGGGTCTTCAATGCCAAGGCGCTGCAGAAGCTTCTTTGGAGTGGATGCATCTGGTTCCCAATAAATCAGGCAGAGGCAAAGTTCATTGGCAAAAGAAGGCTTCTCAGCTTTTCAAGGGATCCTTATTAAACTTGGGAATGCATGTGATCCCATCTCTACAGCTGACAAAAACACCAGAGAGAAGGTGGGCTGGAGCCTGAGAGGCGAAAGCATTGGCCTCGAACGCAGGCCTCAGGAACGCTTTCCCCCATGGAGACCTGGGACCCCTTCTCCTTCTGAAGGGACCTCCGAGGAGGAAGCCAGGGTGGATCAGTCCCTGGACCGTGGAGGCAATTCCAAGTGCTCTACATTTCCTAAAGTCCACAATAATCTCTTTTTTTTTTCTTTCAGCTAAGGGGGAAGTTGTTTTTCCTGTACCCCTCCCCCAACTGCTCAACATCCTTCCTATAGGCCACCTCCCCCTCCAGCCGTGATTTAAACAACCACCGTTGTATCATCTGCAAACTTAATGATCTTATTACGGGGGTATTTGGGGGCACAGTCAGCTGTATAAAGCGTATATAAAAGTGGGCGCAACACTCACCCCTGTGGCACCCCCATATTCATGAGAGCCACAGAGACGTGGGAATCCATCCTGACCCGTTGGGAACAGTTTGATAGAAAATTTAATATCCCCCTGCACAAACACGGTGGAAGTCCCAGGCCTAATAGTTTGGGCACCAATCTATGCGGAAGAATAGTATTAAATGCAGAACTAAAGTCTACAAATAAAAATCTCGCATACTTCCCTTTCTTCTCCAAATGAGTCAGGACAGCATGTAAAGCCATTGCCACAGCATCCTCTGTGGATCTCTTTGCCTTGTATGCAAACTGGTAAGTTTCAAGTCCTACTGAGAGAGAGCCAGTGTGGTGTAGTGGTTAGGAGTGGTAGTCTTGTAATCTGGGGAACCGGGTTCGCGTCTCCGCTCCTCCACATGCAGCTGCTGGGTGACCTTGGGCCAGTCACACTTCTTTGAAGTCTCTCAGCCCCACTCACCTCACAGAGGGTTTGTTGTGGGGGAGGAAGGGAAAGGAGAATGTTAACCGCTTTGAGACTCCTTAAAGGGAGTGAAAGGCGGGATATCAAATCCAAACTCTTCTTCTTCTCCTTCTACTGCCAGACAAGATATGATACGGTTCCTTGCCAGTTTTTCGAAACATTTCATTATAATGGGTGTCAACGCCACAGGGCGAAAATCATTCAGACTGTCTATCTTTGGGTTTTTTGGCAGGGGTATGATGGTACCGGATTTCAGACAGGGTGGAACGGCGGCTTGGGCCAGAGACTGGTAAAAAATCTTCATAAAGATTCCTGCCAGTTGGTCCAAACAATCTCAGCACTCTGCCAGCCACCCCATCTGGGCCCATAGCCTTCCTCGTGTTTGCCTCCTTTCATATTCGCCTCACTGTAGGAATGAAAAATCACAGGAGACGAGAGAGGCAGGTGTAACATGAGGCGTCTGTCAGGGCATCTGTCAGGTGGGCCTGTGGCTGATTGGTTGATACACAAAGAAACTTGTTGCTGATTGGTTAACATAAGTACTAAGGCGGGAATTACATGTGAGAGGTGGGGATTACATGTGATCATTTATCATCGATGGATTAAAGGCTGGGAATCGAAGCTAGAACTAGACAGGCATGAAGCCTCCTAATTAAATTGTAACTAGAGATTAATATGGCACAAACAATTACTAATGATGGATCATAACATGGAACAATATAACAATCAAGTTCTGTAGATGTGGTCAGCTAGGCATGAAGAGCAGGTCATGTTGTTTTCCATGAGCTTAGGATGACTGAACAAGGAAAAGAATGTCCTGGTGTTTGGAACAGTTTTGTACAGTTTGTGCAGAAGCAGATTGTAAGCGAGACTTTCCAGAATGCAAGAAAAGAGGAGCAAGGCTTCCCCATAATGCAGCAGTTTTGTGCAGAAGGAGAACTAACAGTTATATGCAGAAAGAGGACTTCCCTTTACCTCACTTCTCCCTCTTCCACCCTGACAGCATTTCCTGTAGGTAGTGAGGCCAATAGCTCTTGCATCCCTGTTGGTGTCACCTCAAATCGGGCAAAGAAGGTCTTCAACTCTCCCACCAAGGAAGCCGCACTCTCTACCACTGATGTATTTCTCGATTTATAACCAGTCAGATGTTGAACTCCCTGCCACATTTGTCTAGTATAATTTCTCAGATGGTCCTCAATTTTTCCTCTGTGCTCCGCTTTTGCTTTCCTGATACCCCTCTTCAAGTTCGCTCTTTCTATACCATACGGTACCCAGTCCCCAGTTCTAAAAGCAGAGTTTCTGGCCTTCAAGAATCTCCTAACCTCTCCCGTCATCCAGGGCTTCCTGTTCGGATACAACTTAACATACCTTTCCCTGGTGCATTTCCTGTGCTGAATCTAAGACCGTTGATGTAGAAGTTTATAGATCTTGATGGTCGAACATATTCCAATCGGTCTCCTGGAAACAGTCCTGCAACTGCTGAGAGGCTCCCTCAGGCCACACCGTAACCATCCGTGTTTGTAGCTGGCCTTGTTTCCTGAGGGGTGTGTACACTGGTGTCAGAAGCAGGGACACATGATGTGAACCACCGAGGTGCGCCTCATATGCCCGTCCAATGTTCGTATACACCTTGTCAAGAGTATTTTCTCCCCTTATTGCACATTCAATGTGCTGATGGGATTTTGGGAGTGCTGCCCTCACATCTGTGTGAGTGAAGTCCCCTGCAATAATCTGCGCTGCCTCCGGGTATCTGCTCAATTCAGCATTGATGTTTTCATGCATACTACTCATGGCCCTCCAGGCATTTTCAGTTGGTGCTAGATAAGACAGCTGCAGAGATAGTACAGGATAGTGCGCACCCCGGAAATGATCTCTTTCAGCTTCTGCCTTCTGGAAGAAGGTACAGGGTTATAAAGACTAGGACTAGCCGCCTGAAAAACAGTTTCTATCCAAATGCAATTTTGGTTTTAAATACAGTGTAAGGTAGTCTCTATGGGAGTATATTGTATTTAATTATGGGGTATCAGAGTTTTAGGGGGCTAACCAGGCTGGGGTAGCAGGCTTGTTGGTTTTTCAATGTCTGATGTAGATTTTTTCAATTTCGTTGTTCTGTATGGGACAATGCTCCTGGGACCCCGAGGGGCCAGAAGGGGAGTCTCCAGCTGTTAACAGAAAAATCCGTGGGCTCCCTTGGACAAAAACAAAGACACCAACCAGGATACCTTGGAGCAAAACAGCAGCCTGTAGGCTTGGCCTTTATTGAGCTGTTGCAACAGGGGTGTGCAAGGCCTTATAAAGACTTTTGAAATTCCCACCCTGTAGATCAAGACCACCCCCCAGAAACATCATGCATACATCACAGAAAGGAGGGGTTGAGGGAGGAGTTGTGGTGGTAACCTGAGTGTCCTGTCACCTGGCTGGTTCCCCCTTGAGTACTTTCCAGGTGACAGAGGGGAGTTTCCAGTTTCCTGCCCCCAGAGGGAAGAGCTGATCATTGTCCTTTATTCCAGTCAGTGCTGAATCCACTCCCATACGCAAGTTCTTTGTGATCTTGATGGTCTTCTGTCTGGGACCATCAGGGTTGGCATAGCAACTGGGCAGGGCTCCTGTGGATGTGCTGGGATGCTCAAGGGATTATGGCTGCCCTGTATCAAACCTTCCCCATTTTGTAGTCCTTCCTTCATGGAGTCAAATAAAAGTGGAACAGTGCAGATCTGATGCATGGTTGATTTTCTATGAATTTATCACAGAAGCGTAGTGTATGTCGTGTGTGAGTGTGAGTGGAGTTTGTGTGTGTGGAGCTTGTCCTGCGACAAGGGAGAGAGAGACCCCCCTGCCCCCCCTTTCTGGGCGAGCCCCCCTTTCCGCTCCCCCCCAAGACAGTCCCCCTTGTGTCTCTGAGGGAGGAGAGAGAGAGACCCCCTGCCCCCCTTTCCGCTCCCCCCCAAGAGGGTCCCCCTTGTGTCTCTGTTACGGAAGGGGGGGCATGTCTTCTTCACTACAATATATTTGCTCAGTTTCTCTAGGACTCCATCACCAAGACCCTAATCCTGTCAAAATCACTCTGCCAAACCTTTCCTCCGGGCAATGCCAGGTGACAGACTACGCATACATGGACCATTGTCTTCTCAGGATGTGCTTATCTGCGCATATCTCCAGCTCTGCATATTCCCCCCTCCCTCCTCCATATCTCCAGCTCTCTGCATATTCCCCCTCCCTCCTCCATATGTTAATCCAGTGTAACCCAACCTCTCATTAATGTATTCATGATGTAATCGGTGTAACCCAACCTTTCCTTAATGTATTCATGATGTAACTGGGATGTATTTTGCACTGTATACTGGGACATGGAGGGAGTTTCAAAAGTTCATGTCACCCCTTTTTCGCTGTTCAATCTCGCCTTGAACCTGTTGCACAATAAACTTGGATCTTCTGCAGTTTGCTCCTGTCCGGCTGAGCTCATTTTCTTCCGCAGGGACCCGCGGGCACTTAGTCCGACGAGCTGGGTGGCAGAGTAGCCCCGCACCCAGATTTAGCCGTAACAGTTGGCGCCCAACGTGGGGCTTGCGGTTCTCCCGGGCTGCTGACTGGGGGCCCTTAAATCTTCAGCCGGCTCCGGGCCATTTTGCCTGGGAAGATCCTTTTGGACCCCCAGCCATCTCCCGGGCGGTAATCGAAAGCCCTAGGAGTTCAGCCGGGGAGCAAAGAGGGATCCAGCCGGCTTATTCATCGATCCCGGGATCATCATAGAAGACGCGTGAGTATAAGGAAAAGGAAAAATCCAGTGCACTGGTGGGAAGGGGGTGGAAGTCTCCTGGCAACTGAATTCTCTGCCCTCCTCTCTATCGCTCCTTCTCGCCTGTCTCTTGGTCCAAGTGGTGAGAGAGACCGTGGACCGCTGCTCAACCCGAAAGGGGGGTTCTGAGCTCTATCTCTTTCTCTAACACCCTCCAGCCAGCCGCACCAATTGGGAGCCCGAAAGTAAGACGGAGAGACCCGACTTGAAAGATAGCCGACTCTCTGCAACGGGCATCCCAGTTGAAAGCAAGGGGTTGGAGCTCTTTTTCCGATCTTCCCGAGCGTCCTTCCTAGGGGGCAGGAAGTGGTCTTGCTTTCTATCCCAATCCCAGCCGCACTGGTCGGAGCCACGTAACACGTGTATCGTGCGTGAGCCTGCTTCCAAAAGCAAGGGGGATTTTCAGTTCGAAGTTCTATCCAGGGATCACCCGATCTGGCACTGCACGGCGCGGGCGTCCAGTAGGGCCCCTTTTCCTGAGATTGTGACGATAGATAAGGAGGTTGCCAGGAGGGATAGCCCATGAGGAATTGGGCGGGATCGGCAGAGTGGAAAGGACCCCAGGTTATTGACTAAGGAAATAGGAAAAGGAACACAAGGAACCGGATAGCTAGAGCTCTCTAAAAAACCCACTAAGGAAGTTGCCAAGCAACTAAAGGCCCCTTCTCTTTCTTTACTATATATCCCTGCACTACGAGTTACCCAAATCCTAATCAACCCTTCTCGTTCCCCCTTAACAAGCAAACAAACAAACAAAACAGCAACAACAGCAAAGCATGCATATATAAAGGGGTACCCCGTCAACCAAGCGTTGTGAGCCCTGCCAGTTTGATTAACTGGTGGTGTGTTTGAAGAGGCAAGGAGGCTCATAAAACCATGTGGGACCTTCCTACTAATTTCACTTGCTGAAGCCAAAGGAAGCGGCCCAACTCCTTGCAATAACCAACTAAAGGATGAGAATATGTATGTTTACATGTTGTCTGTTATGTGTGTTGTCTGTTAATACATATATGTAGAATATGTATGTTTACATGTTGTCTGTTATGTGTGTTGTCTGTTCCTTCTGTCTTTGACAGACTACCTTTCTTAAGTGTGCATAGTTTAAACTGCAAGCTTGCTTCAAAATTTTAAATCTAAGGAAGCCTTGCTGGACCTTATCAGTCCTAAATAATACAAAATGAGAATGAGGGGTGCAAATGTTTACCCCACCTCTTGCTTTGCCGCAACTTTTGGGATTGTAAGTCTACAGTCTATCTTGGAATGTGAAGTTAACCTAATGTTTCTGTTGCAAAAGCCTAGTTGAGCACAATTGCTCTCAAGCTAAAATGCAGTATCTGTATTTCATTAAGCATATGACTGACAATATGGTGTTCCTTCTAAGAAAATATCTGAGTCCAGTTTTAACTTTGATTTGGTTGGACATAAGTGTTGGACAGAAGAGTTATTGTAAGGCTCCTGATATCAGTCTCTATAAGACTTCCTGGCCTCTTTTCTTAGAAAATGCCCCCCCCCCTGTTTCATTCTGTCTCTTTCAGGTTTTTTTCCCCTCTTTCTTCTTTTCTTCTCCTTCTTACTTCTGTGCCAGGTAAATTTACTCCCGAGTAAGCTTCCTTTAAAGGAAACTGCAAAGGGGGGGGCATAGATTAGTCTTACTATTCCTCTGCAAGTTCAGGAAAATTGTTCCCTTTGTATTCCTTTTAAATCAAATCTATGGCTGTTTTAATTATTTGTGAGTGGTCATATCAATTGAATTAACTTTGCTTTATAAAAGATCCTCTCCCTATCTTAGAAAAAGAAAACTGTTCGCTTCAATCTTCCTTTAAATATCATTTCACAAGGAACTTGCATTCTTTAGTCTAAGGAAGTAAACTCTCACTCAAACTAGCTTCAAGATCTGCAAAACGGGTTCTGTATAAAGCTGGGTACTTTATTCTCCTCTTCCTTAGTACATGATAGGAGCATTGATTGTGCTCTCTTCCCCAGTAGTGCCTGTGTACATAAGTATGTGTGTGTCTCTTTGGTAGTACAAATCTTGCTGTGAAATCTTGCTGTGAACCCTATATTTTGGAGGGTTGGACTAGATGACCCCAGGGTCCCATTCAACTCTCCCAATTTGTGGCTGTGTGGAAGGACTTGGAGGGTAATTCTTAAATTCTCGTGTGGTGATGGAGTTGAAATTCAGCCTAGCTTTGCTCTTTAGTTTTAAAGGGTGAGAGGTGAAGCTGTGATGTTTTGAAGCAGAACTGGTAATATCAAGCATTTGAGTGATTACAGTGTTTATCATTTTGTCTACTATTTAAAAATCAGACTTAAACTCTGGCCATTTCCCCCATATATAAGGGCGTGGCATTGTTCCACGAATAGCCAGAGGGATATTAGCCCTTCCCTGTACATAAAGGAAGCAGTCCCTTTGCTTGGGCTGAAATTGCTAGCTTTGGTGAATACTTGAATTGCTGAGTTTCTCTTTTTTGTTTTAAAATCTAACCCTATTTTTTAAATCTACTCCTTACCCTTCATTACCTTTATTCAAATGGTAATTTAGCCAAAAGATGCAACATTTTCAATAGTATAAAAGGTTTGCTGAGACATGAACTCTGCACATGCACGGAGGCTAGATCAATCAAAAAAAAAAAAGGAGAGAGAGAGAGAGGAAGGAGGGGGAACTGTAGGGGGGAGAGAGGAGGTTTGGAGGGTGTGTACTGCAGGGAGAAAACTTATCCAAATTTCCTTATGTAAAACTTGGAACCATTGAGGGAAATCACCATTAATGTGTCTTGCTCCAGGGGCTACGTAAGAAAAAAAAAAAAAGTTAAGTACTGGACCATCAAAAGTCAAGAGGTTGCCAAGTTTCAAATCTTAACATGCCAAATTCCTTTCACAGGTAAATATCAAAGCATTCCCCCCTTCAATGGGATTTAAATCACAGACTTTGTTTGTGTGCATTTTAGGAACAGCATTTCCTGACAGGCTTCTCACATGAAATAATTTTCCCTTTTAACAGGATATGTGAACCCCGATAACAAAGTGTTTGTCCCTTTTTTTCCTCCCACAGCAACTTTCTTTCTGATCTGTGAAACAAGTCTGAATCCCTGCTATATTAGTAATTTCCATCTCTTTGTGGCTTTGACTCTTTTAAGTTACAAATAATCTGTTTTCATTTATTTAATCTGTTTTTCCATGATGTCTATGAAGTTAATCGAAGCACAACCAAACATTGTTTGTGGAATGGTATTTGTTTACCTTTTGCCTGAGCATTTCTTATTAATTCTGTCATTTTGGCTAGTTCAAGGTACTTGCACAACTTTAAATTGCCATTCATTTTTTCTTGGTATTAAGTCATTTCCCAGTATTTTGCTATTAACATTCTAGCCGATGTTGTCACATCAAGGAACACTCTTTTATTTTCATTGTTACTTCAGATTTCTTAAAACTGTGTGTCTTAGCATTTATTTATTTTTGGTTCCTCATAGGTCACTGTGTGTGTGTGTGTGTGTGTGTGTGTTTTATTGTTATTTTAACCATGTATTTTTTTTTCAGTTCTCTTTCTCTACATATGGAGTAATTTTTTATTTAATAATATGGGAGGGAGAAGAAAAACCAAAGTGAAGGAAAGCAAACGAACTTAACAGATAATAACAGTAATTATATGGAAATGTGATAATAATATTGAAATGAATAAAATGCTTATTCCGCTAAGATTTTGTTATTTGCAGCTTCCCCAAAACCCTTCCCCTTACAGGATATCACTTCTACAGATGTGCGATGAGCACCAGTTTTCAAAGTGCCCACAGCTATCTTCTTTCAAAGGATACAGACTGACGGGGGAGTGGGGCTGACAAAGGGGGGAGGAGTTGAATTGCAAAGACATTTTTTTCACTTTTGAGATACATACGTAAAGGATCACAATTGTCTCAATATGCAACTGATATTTAATTAGTTTGTTTTGTGTATTATGTGTTATTATGTAGGAATGTTGAAGTGTGTCTGATTATGTGTTATCTCCACAAAGGGAAAAATTTCTGTATAATGTAACATACATAACTATGAACAGCAGAAGGATATGGCTTACACCCCAAGTTTTTCATGGAGGATTCCCATATATTACAATGCTTTCCAATAGAGCAGACTATATTTAGATTAAGTCAACTGATGATCATATTTCCTTGTCCCACCTGGCACTCTGCAGAGTGCCAACCTTCCCTACCTATTTATTTATGTATTTAATGTTTTTCTATATATGAAGTTCCCAGATTTTTACTATTTCTTTCTTTCTGTTCCAGAAAACTATTTCAAATCTTTTCTATGACTTCTCTGCATCTCTTGCAGATTCAGTACTGTCTTCAAGTAGCAATTGTTCTGTATTTATTTACTTATTAATCTTGGTTTTCCCGTATAGCTGTGAAATTAATCTAACCACAACCAAGTATTATTATCGGAACCATATTTTATCAGGTAGATTTGAAGCAACGCTCCTTATATGAAATTGGGTGTAGATCATGTCCCAAATTTTATTTATTTATTCAAGGACACGACTACCATATGTTATATTATTATTGATAACAAGAAACGTGTATATGCCTTGATGTAGCAAGAATGGTCCCTTATAGAGTTAAATTGACTCATTTGGACAAATGCCCCCTTAAAGAATGGCTTTGGTTTTAACATATTGGTTTTGAAAAGTTGTGAACCACGGGGCAAGATAAATTCAAATTGGACTCTACTGGAATTGGGCACGTGTATCCAGGCTGCAACTAGCTTTTGGTCCTTTAAGAGCAAGTGGACAACTTTCCATGAGTGCGAGACCAGAGCCTGCAATAATGAAAAACCCCATAGAAAGACCAAGGCGAAGACATATCTCTCATGATGTGTCCAAGCCTGTGCCAGCTATGGTGGTTGCCAGGCGACACGGTTAAATGAAAGCCCTGAGGGGATTCAGCAGGATGTGTTACTGTACCACTATGCCGGTGTGAGACCACAGAAGAGCTAGCTTGGCACCTGAAAACACAAAAACGGTGGGGCTAAAAAGCAAACTGCATTTTTTTTCAGTCAGTAGTGGACCTTCCTGCTAAATGTAAAGCATACACCACTATTGAAAGTGTTTCCAAAGAGCTAGGGTGCCACAAGTAATTTAGTAACAAAATACAACAGATGTTCTTTAGGGTGCGGAGAAAAGATTTGCAAGTTCTTACAGAACTTTAATGCAAATCTATCTCCGAATGGGGGACTGTTACGGAAGGGGGGGGGCATGTCTTCTTCACTACAATATATTTGCTCAGTTTCTCTAGGACTCCATCACCAAGACCCTAATCCTGTCAAAATCACTCTGCCAAACCTTTCCTCCTGGCAATGCCAGGTGACAGACTACGCATACATGGACCATTGTCTTCTCAGGATGTGCTTATCTGCGCATATCTCCAGCTCTCTGCATATTCCCCCCTCCCTCCTCCATATCTCCAGCTCTCTGCATATTCCCCCCTCCCTCCTCCATATGTTAATCCAGTGTAACCCAACCTCTCCTTAATGTATTCATGATGTAATCGGTGTAACCCAACCTTTCCTTAATGTATTCATGATGTAACTGGGATGTATTTTGCACTGTATTCTGGGACATGGAGGGAGTTTCAAAAGTTCATGTCACCCCTTTTTCGGGGTTCAATCTCGTCTTGAACCTGTTGCGCAATAAACTTGGATCTTCTGCAGTTTGCTCCTGCGTCCGGCTGAGCTCATTTTCTTCCGCAGGGACCCGCGGACTTGGTCCGACGAGCTGGGTGGCAGAGTAGCCCCGCACCCAGATTTAGCCGTAACAGTCTCTGAGGGAAGAGAGAGAGAGACCCCCCTGCCCCCCTTTCTGGGTGAGCCCCCCTTTCCGCTCCCCCCCAAGAGGGTCCCCCTTGTGTCTCTGAGGGAGGAGAGACCCCCCTGCCCCCCTTTCTGGGCGAGCCCCCCTTTCCGCTCCCCCCCAAGAGGGTCCCCCTTGTGTCTCTGCGGGAGGAGAGAGAGACCCCCCTGCCCCCCTTTCTGGGCGAGCCCCCCTTTCCGCTCCCCCCCAAGAGGGTCCCCCTTGTGTCTCTGAGGGAGGAGAGAGAGAGACCCCCCTGGCCCCCTTTCTGCTCCCCCCCAAGAGGGTCCCCCTTGTGTCTCTGAGGGAGGAGAGAGAGACCCCCCTGCCCCCCTTTCTGGGAGAGCCCCCCTTTCTGCTCCCCCAAGAGGGTCCCCCTTGTGTCTCTGAGGGAGGAGAGAGAGAGACCCCCCTGCCCCCCTTTCTGGGAGAGCCCCCCTTTCCGCTCCCCCCCAAGAGGGTCCCCCTTGTGTCTCTGAGGGAGAGAGAGAGACCCCCTGCCCCCCTTTCTGGGAGAGCCCCCCTTTCTGCTCCCCCCCAAGAGGGTCCCCCTTGTGTCTCTGAGGGAGGAGAGAGAGACCCCCCTGCCCCCCTTTCTGGGAGAGCCCCCCTTTCCGCTCCCCCCAAGAGGGTCCCCCTTGTGTCTCTGAGGGAGGAGAGAGAGACCCCCCTGCCCCCCTTTCTGGGAGAGCCCCCCTTTCTGCTCCCCCCCAAGAGGGTCCCCCTTGTGTCTCTGAGGGAGGAGAGAGAGAGACCCCCCTGCCCCCCTTTCTGGGCGAGCCCCCCTTTCCGCTCCCCCCCAAGAGGGTCCCCCTTGTGTCTCTGAGGGAGGAGAGAGAGAGACCCCCCTGGCCCCCTTTCTGCTCCCCCCCAAGAGGGTCCCCCTTGTGTCTCTGAGGGAGGAGAGAGAGACCCCCCTGCCCCCCTTTCTGGGAGAGCCCCCCTTTCTGCTCCCCCCCAAGAGGGTCCCCCTTGTGTCTCTGAGGGAGGAGAGAGAGAGACCCCCCTGCCCCCCCTTTCTGGGCGAGCCCCCCTTTCCGCTCCCCCCCAAGAGGGTCCCCCTTGTGTCTCTGAGGGAGGAGAGAGAGAGACCCCCCTGCCCCCCCTTTCTGGGAGAGCCCCCCTTTCTGCTCCCCCCCAAGAGGGTCCCCCTTGTGTCTCTGAGGGAGGAGAGAGAGAGACCCCCTGGCCCCCTTTCTGGGAGAGCCCCCCTTTCCGCTCCCCCCCAAGAGGGTCCCCCTTGTGTCTCTGAGGGAGGAGAGAGAGAGACCCCCCTGGCCCTGTTACGGAAAATCTGGGTGCGTATTTACCCTGCCACCCAGCCGATCGGACCAAGTCCGTGGATTCTAGCGGAAGAAAAGGAAGCTCAGCCGGACGCAGGAGCAAAATGCGAAGATCCAAGTTTATTGCGCAACAGGTTCAAAGTGGAATTGAACCCCGAGAATGGGGGCGACATAGACTTTTAAAAGTTCCCTCCAAGTCCCAGAATACAGTGCAAGAAACGTCATGAATATATTATGGGAAGGTTGGGTTTCATGGATTGCATCATGAATATATTACACACGTCATGAATATCTCAGAGAAAGGTGGGGTTACACTAATTAACATTTGAGATAGGGGAGGGGGAAATATGTAGAGCGAGAGATACACATAGATAAACATTTATGAAGTACCGGTGGTGGCAAGACAAAGGGCCAGAGATATGCATCGTCTGCCACCTAATATTGCCCGGAGGAAGGGTCAGGCGAAACGATCTGACAGGATTAGAAAGTTCCTGTGTACGTGACCCGCCGTTTCGGGGATTATGGAGGTAGGGGTCGCATCATGGAGTCCAAAGGGAACTGAGTAGAATGACACCAGAAGCAAAGAAATAGGAGTTACGGTTGATTTTATATCAATTTCCAAAGATTTCTATGCTTTCCGACCCATTCTGTATCGTTGGCCAAGATCGGAAACAGAACGGAAATATTGTAGCAAGAATGGATACATTGTAACAGGATTTTGACAGTTTTACGAGGTTCCTGGTTTCGGATCCATTGTTCTCACAGTGGGGGGCCGTCAGCAGCTTGTCAGGAGTGAAATGAGGCGTGCAGTAGCTCCCTGAGCTAGCTCCTGCAGGGCGAATGCATGGTTGTGATTGGCTAAAGCGGAGCTCAGTATAGTGAATGGGGTTCCATTATGATGCGGTCTACTCACGTTAGGAATAGGGCGAGAGGAAGGCATAGGAAAGATCAGGGCTTATTTCGCCCGTATAGAGACAGGAAAAGGAGCCTTTTATTATCAAGGCAGGGGTATAGTGTGGTGCTTGTGCAACGGTGTGGGGGATGAGGGTTCTAGGCAGAGTTGGGCACTGTCGAGGTCATCGCCTCGGGCCCATTCGGGAAGCGATGGAGGGGAAGATGGTTGCCCCCCCCTCTCCTTCCGTATCACCCCCTTTCTGCTCCCCCCCAAGAGGGTCCCCCTTGTGTCTCTGAGGGAGGAGAGAGAGACCCCCCTGCCCCCCTTTCCGCTCCCCCCCAAGAGGGTCCCCCTTGTGTCTCTGAGGGAGGAGAGAGAGAGACCCCCTGCCCCCCTTTCCTCTCCCCCCAAGAGGGTCCCCCTTGTGTCTCTGAGGGAGGAGAGAGAGAGACCCCCCTGCCCCCCTTTCCGCTCCCCCCCAAGAGGGTCCCCCTTGTGTCTCTGAGGGAGGAGAGAGAGACCCCCCTGCCCCCTTTTCCGCTCCCCCCCAAGAGGGTCCCCCTTGTGTCTCTGAGGGAGGAGAGAGAGAGACCCCCCTGGCCCCCTTTCCGCTCCCCCCCAAGAGGGTCCCCCTTGTGTCTCTGAGGGAGGAGAGAGAGAGACCCCCCTGGCCCCCTTTCCGCTCCCCCCCAAGAGGGTCCCCCTTGTGTCTCTGAGGGAGGAGAGAGAGACCCCCCTGCCCCCTTTTCCGCTCCCCCCCAAGAGGGTCCCCCTTGTGTCTCTGAGGGAGGAGAGAGAGAGACCCCCCTGTCCCCCCTTTCTGGGCGAGCCCCCCTTTCCGCTCCCCCCAAGAGGGTCCCCCTTGTCTCTCTCTGTGTCTCTGAGGGAGGAGAGAGGAGGCGCCCCTCCCCCCGCTGCTCCTTCCCCTCAGCGCCTTTCCCCGCCTTTTCCCGCCAACTGCCTCGCCTCAGTTTTGGCGCCAAGGATTCCTGGCCGACCAGGCGGCCCTTTCCCGGGGCTTGAGGGGCGGATTTCTCTTCATGCCTCTCGCTTTTCAAGCTTCTCTCTCTTTGGAAAGGCTGGATGAAACAGAAATCAACAGAATTCAATAAAGAAGAGAGCTCAAAATGAGAAAAAAGAATTTTTTTGGGGGGAAATAAAAGAGGGCGAGAAGAAACTGAGAGTGAAACCAAATTCACAAGAGATTCTGAGGGAAATAAAGTTACATCAAGTGCAATATATGAAGATGATGAACCAAGAAATTGAATGGAAAATTAAACAAATGAGACAAAGGACTTTTGAATCCACTAATAAATGTGGGAAACTGTTAGCTTGGCAGATGAAGAAAAGACAAAAGCTTAACAGTATTACTGACTTGGAAGGAAAGAACATTCAGAATCCAGTGGAAATTAGAAAATGTTTCCAGAGGTATTTTAAACAGTTATATACACAAGGGCCTCAGAAAGAGTTTGACATAGACCAATTTTTGAAAACAAATGGATTACAAAAAATCGCTCAAGAAAATAAGATAATGCTGAACTACAAAATTACAGAACAGGAGGTAGAAGGTGCCATTCAGAACATGCAGCTGGGCAAATCTCCAGGGCCGGATGGTCTAACCTCAAAATATTATAGAACTTTGAAGGGGATTTTCGGGGGGGGAGGGGTCTCCCGGCTGGGAAGCCCCTCCCTCCCCCCCCCCCGAGCTGGAGGGTGTTTTGGGGGGGTGTCTTGAGGGAGCCATTGCTGAGCCCAAGGCACCTCCCGCCACTAGGCAGCCCTTCGCCTCTTCTCCCCCCCCCCAGGAGAGCGCAGGCGCAGAAGCAGGAAAACTGCAGGCAGGGAGAGGGAGGGGAGGACTCGGCTTAGCAAGGGTTAAAAGGAGCAGAGCTGGATTCCTAGAGAGGGCAGGAAGTGAAGGGGGAGGGGGCAAGGTCCTCCAGAGCAGAAGTCCCTCCCCCCTCCCTCCCTGCTTTCTTCTCTCTCCTTTGCAAAAGCCCCTCCTGGACTCGGGTGAGTCTCCTCTCTCTTCCCCTGAGGGTGCAATGGGGAGAAGGGGGTCCCAGGGGGGCAGGGAGGGGGCATGGGGGTCCCTGCTCAGATCATGCCTGGGGGGGGGAGACCCCCAAGTCAGGGAGCAGAGGGTCCTCCCTTGTCCTCTCTGCCAAGCCAGGGAGGGGCCACTTCGCAGGAAATCTGCAGCTCTGCTCTTCCTTGGGATCCAGATGCTGCCTTCCTTTTGGGGGGGGGGGCTTGGGGTCAAGGAAATAAACCCCCTTCAGAGGAAGGGGAAAGTCACCTTTGGGAACAGAGGCTGCAGCCAGAGGGGAACATTCCCACGTGGGGGGAGCACAGGGAGAAGAAAAGCCCGTCTGCATCTGCAGCCTGTTACCGGAAAATCCGAGGGCTCTCTTGGACAAAGGAAGACACCGACCAGGGCAAATCAGAGCAAAACAGCAGCCAGTAGGCTTGGTCTTTATTCAGGTAAAGACTGTCGCGACAGGGCTCCCACCGTCCACGAGGTGAAACAAGATGGAAGCCCCGAACAAAGGGAGACCCTAACTTTTATTAGTTGTTAATCCCCTAAGCTACACCCCCAGAATTACATCATATTTACATCACGATTATATTAAAAATAGGAGGAGTCGGGGAGGGGCTGCACAGGTAACCCGAGTGTCCTGACACCTGGCCGGAGCCTCCTTCCCCCTCCCCGCATGAGTCATGTACGAAAACAAAGGAAAAGGGCGAAGTTTCTTGCCCCCCTGGGGGGAATCCGGTCACAGTCTTTTGTGAGAGTCCGCGCGGAATACACCAAGATATGCAGTTCATTGTGTCCTTGATAGCCTTCTGTCTGAGCCCATCACCGATGGCTATCAAGGTGGTCACGTCTACTAGGAAGGAACACAGAGTACGTGACTGCTCGGTCAAGGGATTATGGCCGCTTGATATCAGGCCACCCCCCCTTTGATAGTCCCCGTAATATCCAGCAGAATAAAAGTGGTCCGGTGAAAATCCGAAGTACGGCTGATTTTTGGTGAATTTGTAAAGGATACAGTCCCTGAAGTTCAAAGTACTTTCCCTTTTCGGAAACAACTTGCAACATTTTGATTAGATCAGTCACGGTCCATTAAACTCGGAAACAATGAATTGAGAGCTGTCAAAAGGTGAGGGAACAGACGCTCGCAGCCTGCAGTACCAGCGTGGCCGCCACAAGGGGCGCTGTTCGACAATGCTGATTGGTTGAGGCGGCCGCCGTTTGACCTAGAGTTCGGTCGTCCGGTCTACTCTCAATAAAGATAGGGCGGCGCGGAGCGCTAGAAGAGAGAGTTGTCAATGCAGCGCTTCCTTATTTACGGAAGGCTTTTAGGAGATGGCCCTCTAAAGGGACATCTCCAGGGTCAGGGAGGGGAGACACGTGTGTGTGTGAATGTGGTGCTTATGCGGTACAAGTGTTAATGGAGGGGGGGGCGATTTCCGGCGACAAGCCCCACTGCATCTCCAGACCACTTCCTGTGTCCCAGATGCAACAACACATGTCTCTTCCCCAGATCTCACTCCCAAAGACACACTCTTCCATGGTCTCCTAAGACAGACGGATGCCAACCAACCAACCATTCCCTCCCCTCACAATGCACAATGGGGCTTCCCCTCCCCTCCCCCTCCTGGTGCCCCTTGAAGTTGGCTTGAGGGCAGGGGGAGGGTCCACCCCACCAGATGAAGAGAGAGGAGGTCCTGCCATCTGGAAAATGGGAATGCTTGCAAAGATTTACCTGAAGATGAGTGCTGCATAGATAATAAAATTATTATTGTGTGAATTCCCCCATTTACAGTGGTACCTCGGGTTAAGAACTTAATTTATTCTGGAGGTCCATTTTTAACCTTAACCTGTGGTACCACGTTAGAAAATGGGGCCACCGCTGTGCAATTTCTGTTCTTATCCTGAAGCAACACTGTACCCATCATTTAAATACACAACAAAATTGTTACAGAAGAGAACAGAGCAATGTGTAGAAGATCATCTTTATTCTCCCTTTTTCTCTTAGGGTCCGGTGTGCTTTGAAGACGTAGCTGTTCCTTTCACAGACGAGAACTTGGCTTTGCTGGATCCTGACCAGAGAGCTCTGCAGAAGGAAGTCAAGGAGGACAATCCTGGGATCGTGGCCTCTCTGGTAAGGCTCCCTGCTGGATCCTGAAATCAGCTTTGGAATTCCATACAGATCTCTGTAGGAGAAACGAGAGAGCCAGTGTGGTGTAGTGGTTCAGAGCAGTGGATTCGTAATCTGGGGAACCGGGTTCGTGTCTCCGCTCCTCCTCCACCTGCAGCTGCTGGGTGACCTTGGGCTAGTCTCTGAAGTCTCTCAGCCCCACTCACCTCATGTTTGTTGTGGGGGAGGAAGGGAAAGGAGAATGTTAGTTGCTTTGAGACTCCTTCGGGTAGTGACAAAGCGGGATATCAAATCCAAACTCTTCTTCTCTTCTTCTTCTTCTTCCTCTATTTTGAGGGAGCCCAATAGCGCCACCTACAGCACCTGAGATGTTAACACACCCACAACTCTCCATAGGAGATGCATCTCCTGTTCTGTCTGGGAATATTCTTCACCAGTCCTGCCTTTTCCAACCAGGATGAGGCTGCTCTGAGCTGCCCAGGCCTTCTTCCATGTAGGCTTCAGAGATCTTAGGGACGTGGAGGTACATCCTGTCTAATTTTCTTTTTCCCTTTCTACATTTGTCTGGCTTCGTTCTTTTGGTGAATCTAATTTTCCATGAAATATTTCCTACAGGGGACTGTTTAGAATGTGGAAAAAGCTTCACCTAGGAAACCAGTCTCAGTTTTTAGTTCTTCATAAACCGTATCCCAGAAGCCCTTGATTTTATCACATGGCCACCACATATGCAGAAGTGTCCCCTCTACTTGGTTACACCTCCAACGTAATTTTGATTTTGTTTTATACATTTTACATATCTTGGTTGGTGTTATATATCATCTATAAGACATCTTTATCAAATTTTCTGTTATTGCCTCACAAGCCATAAAATTCCAACTCTCCTTCCATAATTTTCCCCATGATGTTATTACTTGAATAGGTTTCCCTAAATCCATAGCCAATTTGATCATTACCGCCTTTACCTGTTCATCCCTATCCTTCCACTCCAATAATGTTCCATACATTTTAGAAATTACTTTTGTTTTCTTTTGTTTTGTAATAATCCTTTATCCAATACTGAAATTGCAAAACCCTTTTTCTTGACAGCTTTGAAGACCTTATTTATTTGGTGATACTGGATCCACCCTGTTAGGTGGTGTTTTATTTCCTCCCGCAGTTTGGTCAGACTCATGCTGGTAGCTTCGAGAACACCGTCCAACCATCTCGTCCTCTGTCTTCCCCTTCTCCTTGTGCCCTCCATCTTTCCCAACATCAGGGTCTTTTCCAGGGAGTCTTCTCTTCTCATGAGGTGGCCAAAGTATTGGAGCCTCAGCTTCACAATCCGTCCTTCCAGTGACCACTCAGGGCTGATTTCCTTAAGAATGGATGCATTTGATCTTCTTGCAATCCATGGGAGTCTCAAGAGTCTCCTCCAGCACCATAACTCAAAAGCATAAATTCTTCAGCGATCAGCCTTCTTTACGGTCCAGCTTTCACTTCCATACATCACTGTCTTTAACTATACGGACCTTTGTTGGCAAGGTGATGTCTCTGCTTTTTAAGATGCTGTCTAGGTTTGTCATTGCTTTTCTCCCAAGAAGCAGGCGTCTTTTAATTTCGTGACTGCTGTCACCATCTGAAGTGATCATGGAGCCCAAGAAAGTCAAATCTCTCACTGCCTCCATTTCTTCCTCTTCTATTTGCCAGGAGGTGATGGGACCAGTGGCCATGATCTTCGTTTTTTTGATGTTGAGCTTCAGACCATATTTTGCGCTCTCCTCTTTCACCCTCAATAAAAGGTTTTTTAATTCCTCCTCACTTTCTGCCATCAAGGTTGTGTCATCTGCATATCTGAGGTTGTTGATATTTCTTCCGGCAATCTTAATTCCGGCTTCGGATTCATCCAGCCCAGCCTTTCGCATGATGAATTCTGCATATAAGTTAAATAAGCAGGGAGACAAAATACAGCCTTGTCGTACTCCTTTCCCAATTTTGAACCAATCAGTTGTTCCATATCCAGTTCTAACTGTAGCTTCTTGTCCCACATAGAGATTTCTCAGGAGACAGATCAGGCACTCCCATCTCTTTAAGAACTTGAGTGTAGCACCTTAACAGCATCCTCTTTTAAAGTTTTAAATAGTTCAGCTGGAATATCATCACTTCCCCTGGCCTTGTTATTAGCAGTGCTTTCTAAATAATAATAATAATAATAATAATAATAATAATAATAATAATAATTTATTATTTACACCCCGCCCATTTGGTTGAGTTTCCCCAGCCACTCTGGGCGGCTCCCAGTCAAATGTTAAAACAGTACAGCATTAAATATTAAAAACTTCCCTAAACACGGCTGCCTTCAGATGTCTTTTAAAGATAGAATAGCTGCTTATTTCCTTCGCATCTGAGGTGAGGGTGTTCCACATGGTAGGCGCCACTACTGAGAAGGCCCTCTGTCTGGTTCCCTGTAACCTCACTTCTCGCAATGAGGGAACTGCCAGAAGGCCCTCGGCGCTGGATCTCAGTGTCCGGGCTGAGGGCTTTAAAGGTCAGCACCAACACTTTGAATTGTGCTCGGAAACATACTGGGATCCAATGCAGATCTCTCAGGACTGGTGTTCTGGATTAATTGCAGTTTCCGGGTCACCTTCAAAAGTAGCCCCACGTAGAGTGCATTGCAGTAGTCCAAGCGGGAAATAACCAGAACATGCACCATTCTGGCAAGACAGTCCGCAGGCAGGTAGGGTCTTAGCTTGCAAACCAGGTGGAGACAGTCGCCCAGGACACAGAATTGACCTGCGCCTCCATGGACAGCTGTGAGTCCAGAATGACTCCCAGGCTGCGCACCTGGTCCTTCAGGGGCACAGTTACCCCATTCAGGACCAGGGAGTCTCCGCACCCACCCGCCCCATGTCACCCCAAAACAGTACTTCTGTCTTGTCAGGATCAACCTCAATCTGTTAGCCGCCATCCATGCTCCAACCGCCTCCAGGCACTCACACAGGACCTTCACCGCCTTCACTGGTTCTGATTTACAGGAGATTCTGATTCTAAGGCCCATTTGACTTCACTCTCCAGGATGTTTGGCTCAAGGTCAGCAACCACACTACCTGGGGTGTACGAGACATCCATATGTTTCTGGTATAATTCCTCTGGAGAGCCAGTGTGGTGTAGTGCTTAAAAGTGGTAGTCTCGTAATCTGGTGAACCAGGTTCGCTTCCCCGCTCCTCCACCTGCAGCTGCTGGGTGACCTTGGGCCAGTCACACTTCTTTGAAGTCTCTCAGACCCACTCACCTCACAGAGTGTTTGTTAGACTTTCCTTTTGCTTCCAGACATATCCGCAACTGAGCGTCCTTTCGGCTTTGGCCCAGCCGCTTCATCAGCTCTGAATCTACTTGTCCTTGTCCTCCGCTCTTCCTCAGTAGCATGTTGGACGCCTTCCGACCTGAGGGGCTCATCTTCCAGCGTCATCACTTTTATATGCCTGTTGTCTTTGTCCATGGAGTTTTCTTGGCAGGGCTACTGGAGTGGCTTGCCGGTTCCTGCTCCAGGTGGATCACGTTTGGTCTAAACTCTCCACTATGACCTGTCCGTCTTGGGTGGCCCTGCACAGCTTAGCTCATAGCGTCTCTGAGTTATTCAAGCCCCTTCGTCACAACAAGGCAGTGAAAGTGGCCCAATTCGATTCCATATTTTTCTTTTCCCCAGTTATTACTTCTTGAGGTGAAATCCACCAGGGGGTTTTAGGTTCTAACACCACTTTATGTTTTCCCCATTGTCAGGGCCGCCTCAGGTCCCAGCTCACAAGAGACCAACGCCAAGTCCACTTTATTTACAAAAGTCTTTATTGAAGTACATTGTTTGTTCCACAGCCAAGGCGCGCAGCCCCACGTCTGTTACGCTTAGACCGCTGAAGTCCCCTCTGAATCAGTCCCGCCTCTACACCAGTTTAAGAGGCTTGTGCTGGTCCACCTCTTCCTGTCCTTCCTTTTCCGCAGGGTCTTTCTGCCCCCCTGGGTTCCTTCCCTCCTGCTTTCCCCTGACGCTGAGTCCCCAGACGCCTGTTCCCCCCTCCTCCGTGCTTTGGGACCAGGCTCCTCCTCCGGGCTCTCCGCATTTCCGCGCGCCTCCACATTTGAACTTGGCGCGCGTTCGCTACCCCTGACCTTCCTCTTGACAGCTACACTACTCTCTGTGCTACTCTCCGCCCCTTCCGGCAGGACGCCTTGCCCCGATCTCCTTCCCCTCTCTGCTTCCTGCTCTGCTTCGTCTGTCACACTGGGAACTCCACCCTCTTCACTCCGTTCCGGCGGGGAAGCCGGCCCCGATCTCCAACTCCCACTCGGGGTTTCCCTGCTGCTCCCCTGCTCCTGACGAGTCCCCCCTGTGGCTCCCCTTGGCCTGACCAGGGGCGCCCCCTTTTGGGAATCCTCCGATTCACTTGAGAGACTCATGGAAGCCCTCAAGTCATTGTCATCCTGCTCCTCCTCGTTCCGGGATTCTTCCCCTCGCTCTCAGTCTCCTCCCTCATCTGTGCCTCTCTCCCTGAACCCCTGACACCCATACTCTATATATCAATTTTCTTATTATATGATTCAAAATTGATTTCTTTCCATGTTTTAATATAATTTTCTTTAAATAGATTGGTGTTTTCATTTGTCAGCCAGATTCCCAAATACTTAGTTTTATTTACTGTTTCCAATCCTGATATTTTATTTAGTTCTTTTTCCTGTGTTGACATATTTTTTGCTAGCACACTATTCTTATTTTTATTTAACTTAAATCCTGCCACTTCGAAATTCAAGGATTTTCCTTATTATTTTGCCTCAACACCCCTAAGAATATTTTCTCCGAGTCCTGTTTTTTCTGTAGTTTTTTTCATGGAGCTCCAAGAGATGTTGTCGAAGACCTTCTCCATGTCTATCAGCATCAAAATGGCTTTTTATCTGCTCTTGCTTCTAAATATTCTAAAATATCAATTATGTTTCTCATTTTATTGTGCATGTGTCTGCCTGGTAAGAAGCCAGCCTGATCTCTATGTATTATTTCATTCAATATATTTTATATCATTATTGAACAATGATATAGGTCTATAATTTTTGATTAGTGTTCGATCTGCTCCTTGTTTGGGTATCAGTGTGATAAGTGCTTCTTCCCATGATTTTGGTATTCTTCCTTCCTTTAAAATTCCGTTCAGTACTGTTTCATTGGTTCTGATAATATATCTTCTAACTTCTTATAAAATGCTGCACCTCCATCATCGCTGTTGGTAAATTTAGTTGTTCTACTTTCCAATCTGCTATTGTCGGGAGTCTATTTTGTGCTAAGTATCTTTCCATTTCCTCCTCTTGGTCTTCTTCTTTTGCATGGTAAAACTTCCTATAGTAGTTTACAATTTTTTTGCATATTTCTTTAGGATCTTCAATTATTTTTCATTTCTCAATTACTCTCTCTTTTTGTTTTTTCTTCAATTGCCATGCAAGTAGCCTACCTGATTTATTGGAACCACTGGAGAGGTATAGAAATGGGGCTTCTGTTGGGAAGGGGCTGCCCCATTTGTGCTTCTCCAGGGGCAAGAGAATATCTAGGGCAGGAGAATCCCTGCAAGGCCTCTGAGGCTGCCTTTCCTTCTTCCTCTCTCCCAGGACCCTGCAGCTTCTTTTTTTAAAAAAAAGATATTTATTGAAATTTCAACATTTTACAAAAATAAGAAGAAAAAAGAAAAATACAAAGTAAAAACAGTTAAAAACAGATCCGTTTTTCCAAGTCTTATCTTTCATTTGCTTGTTTCCCTGACCTCCTCACACCTCCCTTTTTTGTATTCCAGTTCAATTAATTAATTCAGCAAATCCTTTCCCTCTTTGATTTTATCTTAATCTTTTATCTTAATATATTGTAACTTTATATTATCACCTGTTAACAAACCATTTTACATATTCCTTTATAACATTGCTACTAAAGACCGCTTAACTTCAATCCAACATCATTCTAACATTCATTAATTTTGCAGTGTTTCTGTAAATAGTCTTTAAATTTCTTCCAATCTTCTTCCACCGACTCTTCTCCGTGGTCTCGGATTCTGCCAGTCATTTCCGCCAATTCCATATAGTCCATCACTTTCATCTGCCATTCTTCCAGAGTGGGTAAATCTTGTGTCTTCCAATACTTTGCAATAAGTATTCTTGCTGCTGTAGTCGCATACATAAATAAAGTTCTGTCCTTCTTTGACACCAATTGGCTGACCATGCCCAGGAGAAAGGCCTCTGGTTTCTTCAGGAAGGTATATTTAAATACCTTTTTCATTTCATTATATATCATCTCCCAGAAAGCCTTAATCCTTGGGCATGTCCACCAAAGGTGAAAGAATGTACCTTCAGTCTCTTTACATTTCCAACATTTATTATCGGGCAAATGATAGATTTTTGCAAGCTTGACTGGTGTCATGTACCACCTGTATATCATTTTCATAATATTCTCTCTTAAGGCATTACATGCCGTAAATTTCATACCAGTGGTCCATAACTGTTCCCAGTCAGCCATCATAATATTATGTCCAACATCTTGTGCCCATTTAATCATGGCAGATTTCACCGTTTCATCCTGAGTATTCCATTTCAACAGCAAGTTATACATCTTTGACAAAATCTTGGTTTTGGGATCTAGCAATTCTGTTTCCAATTTTGATTTTTCCACCTGGAAACCAATTTTCTTGTCCAAATTATATGCCTCCATTATCTGATAATAATGAAGCCAATCTCGCACTTTATTTTTTAGTTTTTCAAAACTCTGCAATTTCAGTTTGTCTCCCACTTGTTCCAAAATTTCCCAATATTTCGGTCATTTGGCCTCCATATTGTTTTTCTGAACCTTCGCTTCCATCGGTGACAACCGCCTTGGGGTTTTATTTTCAAGTAAATCCTTGTATCTTATCCAGACATTATACAATGCTTTCCTGACAATATGGTTTTAAAAGGCTTTATGTGCTTTGACCTTATCATACCACAGATATGCATGCCATCCAAATACATTATTAAAACCTTCTAAATCCAAAATGTGTGTTTTCAAGAAGCAGCCATTCTTTCAGCCCGCAAAAAGCTGCTGATTCATAATAAAGTTTAAGGTCTGGCAGGGCAAATCCACCTCTTTCCTTTGCATCCGTTAGTATTTTAAATTTTATTCTAGGCTTCTTGCCCTGCCAGACAAATCTAGAAATGTCTCTCTGCCACTTCTTCAAACAATCCATTTTATCCAAAATTTGCAATGCTTGGAACAGAAACAACATTCTAGGCAATACATTCATTTTTATCGCAGCTATACGGCCTAGCAGTGAAAGCTTCAAATTTGACCAAATTTCTAAATCTTTTTTCACTTCCGTCCAGCATTTTTCATAATTGTCTTTAAATAAATTCCAATTTTTAGCTGTCATGTTAATCCCCAGGTATTTCACTTTCTTAACCACTGTTAAACCTGTCACATTCTGAAACCTCTCTCTCTCAATTGCTGTTAATTTTTCTCTAAAACCTTAGTTTTTAACTTATTCAATTTAAATCCTGCAACCTGACCAAATTCTTTAATCAGTTCCAAAACTCTTTTAGTACTAGATTCTGGCTCCTGTAATGTCAATACTAAGTCATCTGCAAATGCTCTCAATTTGTACTGTTTAGCTCCGACTTGTATACCTTTAACCAACTTGTCCCTTCTAATCATATTCAACAGGACCTCCAGGACCAATATAAAAAGCAGTGGAGAGATTGGGCAACCTTGTCGTGTCCCTTTTTCTATCATAAATTCCTCCGTCACCACATTGTTAACAATTAGTTTGGCCTTTTGTTCAGAATAAATCGCACTTATACCATTTCCAAAACCTTGACCCACCCCCATCCCCTGTAGATTCTTCTTCATAAAACTCCAAGAAATATTGTCAAAGGCTTTCTCCACGTCCACAAATATCAAAACTGCCTTGGTATTGATATTCACTTGTAGTTTTTCTAAAATATTAATTATGTTTCTCATATTATCAGACAAGTGTCTACCCGGGAGAAAGCCTGCTTGATCTTTATGAATCTCTTCCACTAACACTTTTTTTAGTCTTGTAGCCAAAATATCTGCAAAAAATTTATAATCCGCATTCAGCAGTGATATGGGGCGGTAGTTCTTGAGCTGCGCCTTTTCAGTCTCTGTTTTCGGTATAAGTGTGATGTACGCTTCCTTCCACGACTCTGGTGCCCTTTTCCCTTCCAATATTTCATTACAGACTTCCTTTAAAGGTTGTACTAACCATTCCTTTAAAGATCTGTAATATCTAGAAGTCAGTCCATCCGGTCCTGGAGATTTACCTAATTGCATATTCTGAATGGCACCTTCTACCTCCTGTTCAGTTATTTTATAATTCAGCATTAATTTATTTTATTGAGAGATTTTTTGTAATCATTTATTTTCAAAAATCGATCTATATCAAGTTCTTTCTGTGGCCCTTGTGTATATAATTGTTTAAAGTACTTCTGGAAACATTTTCTAATCTCAACTGGGTTCTGTATGTTCTTTCCTTCCACTTCTAGATTTATAACAGTGTTTAGTTTTTGTCTTTTTTCATTTGCCAGGCCAACAATTTCCCACATTTATTAGCCGACTCAAATGTTTTTTGTCTCATTTGTTTAATTTTCCATTCTATTTCCTGATTCATCATTGTCATGTATTGTACTTGATATAATTTTATTTCTCTCAAAATCTCTTGCGACTTTGGTTTTGCTCTCAATTTTTTCTCACCTTCTTTTATTTTCTCCAAAATTTTGTCTTTCTTCTCATTTTAGGTTCTCTTCTTTATTGCATTCTGTTGTATCAGAAACCCGACCCTGCAGCTTCTTTTGGCTCCTTGACTCCTCAGGAAGGATGAAAGGGATTGATCCTGCAAAACTAGCGAAGATGGAAGGGGGAAGATGGATGGTTGACCTGGTCAGATTGTCTCCTGCATCCCTCCTCTCAACCTCTGAGCGTTCCCTCCCAGGGACCTCCAAGAGATCTGGTGAGTTCCAGGGGAGGGGAGATGGGGACCTGGATGGATGGAGGGTGAAGAGGGGAAGGTCTCTGGCCAGAAATGAGAAAAAGCAGGGATTTTGCCTCCCAACATATTGGGAGGCTTCCCCTCCAGCCAGAAAATCTCTGCAGGGCCTCTGAGGCTCCCTTTGCTTCTTCCTGTCTCCCAGGACCCTGCAGCTTCTTTTGGCTCCTTGACTCCTCAGGAAGGATGAAAGACACAGATCCTGCAAACCTAGCAAGGATGGAAGGGGGAAGATGGACAGTTGACCTGGTCAGGTTGTCTCCTGCATCACTCCTCTCAACCTCTGAGCGTTCCCTCCCAGGGACCTCCGAGAGATCTGGTGAGTCCCAGGGGAGTGGAGATGGGGACCTGGATGGATGGAGCCGGAGACGTATTGGGGCTTGCTCAGCTAGGGGGGGGGGAGGCAGGCAGGCGGATGGAGATGGAGAAGGGGAGCACCTTTTCGGGCTCCCCCACCTGCCTGCCTGCCTTCTCCTTTGTCATCTGCAGGCAATTTGAGCTAGGAATAGATCACAGCTCACCGGCCACCACAGCTCAAAAGGTCTAAAACCAGTTCTGTGATCTGAATGCCCTGCCAATGTCAGACAACTCACTGATCCTGCTTTGCAGTTTGAATGCAGATGGGGCCTCTGTGTGTTGTCTTTTTCTTTTTGGAATAACTTCTTATTTGCTTTTAAAAACAAGGATCATAGGACTAATAAATGATACAAATATGTAGACTAAGTCTTCGCATGCCATTTGCATATCAAAAATAGCAGAATAAATTGGCAGGAATATCTATAACATGGTTCATCATTAGTGGTCAGTGTATGAGTTCTGGGTGCATGAATTGGTTTGAACTGAGTTATAGTCACGTTTCCTCTTCTGTTGCTAATGAAAAAATACAGAGTTGGTCTCCTCATGGACATGGGAGGGGGGTTCAAAGTGAAGAAAGTGATTTACGTATAAATTTAAATTTAGACCGACTAGATTGAGGCAACAGCTGATGGGGAGCGTTCAGGTGAAGGTGTTGCTGTTTGTTTCACAGACGAGATGTGGAGGTTCCATACATACCTGTATGTGATGAACTTCAACTCTTTGGCTGGAGACCAACAGCATCTGGGATTCTAACATCCCCCACCGTGAACCCAGAATGGAGGGATATCAACTGTTTCCTCTGTGAATGTTCTGCGTCTAGTCATGAATTTTAAAACAGTGACCAGGCTTCTCTGAACCACCCAGGCCTTCTTAAATGCCGGCTTCAGAGTTTTTAGGGAAGTTGATGTAAATTCTGTCAGGCTTGTTGTTTTTGCTTCTGTTTGCATTTGATTGACCGAAGAGATGATTGACCTTGGAGATGGAGTGGATTCCAGGATTGAGCCAGAACAAAATCCATTCCAGATAAAAGCCAAGCAATATGTCAGTAAATACCAGCCAACCAAGGCAGTGAAAACTATAGAGAGGCCCCACATCTAACTATTTTTAGTTCTTCCTCTATCACAAGCATTAATTAACTTGGTTCAATGATCTGGAGCTCCATTTCTTCCTGAGGCTCTAATTCGCTTCTCTCTTCATTGCAGATGGTGATGAATTGGAAGGGAACAAAAAGGGGGGCCACAAGAGAATCCACATAGTGGAAAAGTCATATAAACATTCAGAGTGTGGAGAGAACATCCGTCAGAGCTCCCATGGCACCTCCCGTCAAAGAAAGAGCTTCGTTCAGAGGGATAGCCTCACTACACACAAAAGAGGACAGAGCAGGGAGAAATTGTATCAGTGCTTAGAATGTGGAAAGAGCTTCAGTAACCGCCGGAATCTCACTTTCCATCAAAGAATTCATACAGGGGAGAAACCATATCAGTGCTTGGAATGTGGGAAGGACTTCAGGCACAGTAATACTCTCACTTTGCATCAAAGAATTCATACAGGGGAGAAACCCTATCAGTGTTTGCAGTGTGGGAAGAGCTTCAGTCAGAGGAACAGTCTCACTTTCCATCAAAGAATACATACAGGAGAAAAACCCTATCAATGCTTGGAATGTGGGAAGAACTTCCGGGAGCGGACGAAACTCACTTTGCATCAAAGAATTCATACAGGGGAGAAACCCTATCAGTGCTTGGAATGTGGGAAGTCCTTCAGGCACAGTACTACTCTCACTTCACATCAGAGAATTCATACAGGGGAGAAACCCTATCAGTGCTTGGAATGTGGGAAGAGCTTTCGTCAGAAAGGTGATCTTGCTTTGCATAGAAGAGTCCATACAGGGGAGAAACCCTATCATTGCCTGGAATGTGGGAAGAGCTTTAGTCTCAGGCACAGTCTCACTTCCCATCAAAGAACTCATACAGGAGAAAAACCCTATCAGTGCTTTGAATGCGGGAAGAGCTTTGGGGATGGGGCCAAGCTCACTTTGCATCAAAAAACTCATACAGGCGAGAAACCCTATCAGTGCTTGGAATGCGGGAAGAGCTTCAGCCGGAAGGACACTCTCATTTTCCATCAAAGAGTTCATAGAGGGCATAAACCGTATCACTGCTTGGAATGTGGAAAGAGCTTTAGTCAGAAGGTGAATCTCACTTTCCATCAAAGAATTCATACAGGGGAAAAACCTTATCACTGCTTGGAATGTGGAAAGAGCTTTCGTCTGAGTGGTGATCTCACTTCCCATCAAAGAATTCATACAGGGGAGAAACCCTATAAGTGCTTGCAATGTGGGAAGAGCTTCAGTCAGAGGCACACTCTCACTTCCCATCAAAGAATTCATACAGGAGAGAAACCCTATCAGTGCTTCAAATGTGGGAAGAACTTCCGGGAGCGGACTAAACTCACTTTGCATCAAAGAACTCATACAGGGGAGAAACCCTATCAATGCTTCGAATGTGGGAAGAACTTCCGGGAGCGGACGAAACTCACTTTGCATCAAAGAACTCATACAGGGGAGAAACCCTATCAGTGCTTCGAATGTGGAAGGAGCTTCACTGTTAGCTCCAGTCTCACTTCCCATCACAGAATTCATACAGGGGAGAAACCCTATCAGTGCTTGGAATGTGGAAAGAGCTTCACTAATAGCTCCAATCTCACTTGCCATCGAAGAATTCATACAGGGGAGAAACCCTATCAGTGCTTGGAGTGTGGAAAGAGCTTCAATCACAGCCACCATCTGACTTCCCATCGAATAATTCATACAGGGGAGAAACCCTATCAGTGCTTGAAATGTGGAAAGAGCTTCAGACGGAGCTCCCATCTCACTTCCCATCAAAGAATTCATACAGAGGGGAAACAAAAAAAGAGAAATAAAACAAAAAATATTAAACAACCCTTACAAAATACAATTGTATAGAAAGGAAAAGGGGGGGGGAAATACACTAAAAATACTGTTTATGACCTTTGTATCATATATATATCATTCGTCAACACATAGAAAGGCAGGCTCCCCCACTTCTCCCCTGCGTGACCCCCTCTTCTCCCCGTATCCCACCCTGAGAGATCCTTCCTTCCCTGCGTTCCTTACAGGTCCCTCCCACCTCCAACTGTCCTCTTCCTGTGTGTGTCCTCCTAAATTCAAAATAAAGAATCTTAATATTAAAAAAATACAAAAAAATAGATGATGATGATGTTAATGATAATAATAATTTATTTATACCCTTCCCATCTGGCTGGGTTTCCCCAGCCACTCTGGGCAGCTTCCAACAAAATATTAAAATACAGTAATCAATCAAATATTAAAAGTGTCAGGACTGGTCATTGTCCTCTTCAGATCACCACACAAACGCTTCTTGTTCTTTTATAACTTTTTATTGCGTATTAACAAAACAATCTTATAAACGGTTCTTAAATATTATTCCTCAGAGTCACTTCTTTCAGATACCTTCTGAGCTCTGCTTCTCCATGACCAGCCACTCTGAAAATGGCGAAGGCGCCCTTCCCTTCGCTTTCCCGCTCTTTTTCCTACCCTCCTGGCTAGAGCTGGCTTGTATCTCCCCTCCTCTGAATCTGAGCTAGAACTTAACCCTTGCCTTTCCTGGGAACAGCCGGTCCCTCCCTGTTGCTCTCTTCTCTTCAATTCACTGCTCTCCTCCCCCCCCTTGGGGAATGCTTTCTCCCTCTGGGAAACTGGAATCTTCTAATTCTAACTCTTCCCTGACAAAAAGCTTCCCTAAACAGGGCTGTTGGATTACTGCCTGAGTCTGGCACGTTTCCTCTGCAGATAAATTCTTCCAGGCAGCAGCAGAGCAAGCAGCGAGTGCTTTCCGTGTGAGATAAAGGAAAAGTCTGCGCACTGTTTCTTCTATCTAAACACCACTTACCCCAAACACAGACCTTCACAGAACTCCCCATCAGTGAGGTTCCAGGCAGAGGGACAGTATTTCAATGCAACTAATCCAGCCCGAACACTCTGACACACATGCTGGAAACAGACGTCTAGGTGCTTGGTCCTGGCCTTAAACTGCTCAGATTCTGCCAACTTCAGACAGAGCTGATTGTCTTCCAAAACAGTGACAGGCATACAACTCTCTGCAGATCTCTTTAACCAAACACACATAGAACTCCAGTTCCCTGCAAATCTCAGAAAGCGCACTGAATTCAGCTTCAGTAGATGAGAGCACTATGAGACTTTGCTTTCGGGAACTCCACCCAACCAAAGAGCTCCCAAATTTTACCACCATACTGGACACGGACTTCCTATCTGCCAGATTCACCCAATCGCTGTCTACCCAGTACGTCAGCTTGATGTTGCCCTTGACTGACAGCTTAAGGCAGAATTCTTTGGTATCTTCCAGGTAACGCAGGACCCGTTTGATACCATTCCAGGCTTGCACACTTGGGCTTGAAGCTTCCCGGCTGAGCAGATTAATAGCAAACGCTATGTCAGGTCTGTTCCACTGGGACAGATACAATAGGCTACCCAGAGCTGACTGGAAGACCTCAGTGTTTTCGAACGCAGCGCGTTCTACTTGCTGATTGTCTTTCACGTAGCTAGTCTCCATGGGTGTCCTAAGTCTTGCACACTCAGACATTTGGAGCTTCTCAAGCAGTTTCTCAATCTTACCCGTTGTGAGGGAGAATACACCCAGAGACTCCATTGAGCTCATCTCCTTCTGCATTGCCTCATTGCATTTGCTGGCTTCTTCCTGAGGCAGTTTCGGAACATCCTCAAAAGTTTCAGGTTCACACTGAGCCACACCAACCCACACACTTGTGGCTTCAAACCTGTCAGGCAGTTTACCCTTTGTGGCTCGGGTTGATCTCCTCAGTGTGACCTCTGGTACCCCCTCTGACCCACTAGGGCCAGCTAGACCATCCCCAGTGTCAAAGAACTCCCCCTCTGACCTGCTGCGTCTTTTGAACCTTACAGCTGGACCTGTGGGCAAGGACAGCTCACTCTTTGGCTCAGACTTGACAGTAGCCTTTGGAGGGGTTCTGGGCCGCTCCTGCTCTGGACTCTGTTCTTCACCAACAGGATCAGTTCCCTCCTCTTCCTCCTCATCTGAGTCAATAAGCTGTTCTGAAAGAACATCTGGGTTACCATGGATGCGTGCCCACCCACTTTGCTCACAAAACTCAGCACTGCTGCTCACAAGCAGCCGGGACTGGTTGCCATCAGGATATGCAAACCGCCACCCTCTGGTCCCTGGTTCATATCCCAAAAAGATCATTTTCCTGGACCTTGGGCCACCCTTTCTGCATTTGGCCTTTGGGATGAGGACCCAAGCCTCACAGCCAAAAACACGTAAGAAATGCACTTTGGGCTTCTTACCGTGCAGCAGAAAATAGGGCGTGTCCCCTACAGCTGAATTAAACACGCAATTCTGGGTGAACGCAGCAGCCTTCCAACACTCAGCCCAAAAGCGCTGTGTGAGTCCTTGCGTCAAAAAGCATGGCAGCCACAGCCTCTTGCAGTGTTCTGTTCTTATGTTCAGCAACACCATTCTGTTGAGGACTGGGTGGTGCTGTCAACCTGTGGCTGATTCCCTTCTGGAGGAAGAAATTCTGCAGGGCAGACCCAGTAAACTCCGCCCCTCTATCGCTCTGAAAGCTAATCAATTTTGTAGAATATTTCAACTCTGCCAATGTGATCCAATCTTTAATCAGTGCAGCAGCTTCCCCTTTGTGTTTAATCGAAAAAACCAAGGAGGTCCTCGAAAAATCATCCAAAAGAAGCAAAATGTATTTGGACCCGCCCAGACTCGCTACACAAATCTGCATGGAGTAGCTCAAAGGGCTTGCTTGTCTCTCTGCTAGACCTGGGATATGAGCATGTTTTTACCCTGGATTGCTTACAGGCTCTGCAATCTAAAAACTTATCACATCCCTTTAATTTACTCCACTCTGTACACTGGGGCTTTTTTGACATAATTCCAACAAGAATGCACCAGTCTTCGATGCCATAAATGAGCGCACCCATCGTGTGGCGGGACGTTTGAGCACTGCACCTGTGTTACCTCAGGGGGGTCATCATCTGCAATAGGCATCTCAACCACAAACAGCTTATTCTTGCATTCAACACTGAACAGGTGTTTCCCATCCCTGGAATTTCTGGAACCACAAAAGCCTGAACCTCATGGTCCAGGAATGAACAGTACAGAGTCCCAGACAGGGTCAGTGGGCATCTGCTTCCATTTGCCAGTGACACAAATCTTCCACTTTGCACAGTCTTGCAGTTCCGAAGAAGTCCAGCTGATGGCACTCAAGTGTGGGTAGCGCCTGTGTCAACAATAAAGGGGAGGCTGGCTTCCGGTCTGGATGCTTTCACTACTGCCATTGAAGCAGACAGATGATACAGCGACGTCTTCTCTTTACTTTCACCTCGGTTGGGACCTTGGGAATTTTTCATATGCCTGGCCGCTGTTGAGGAGCTCCTTATCTGCATTCCTTTCTGGCTGACCTTCGGCTCCTGAGCGTCTGCAGGGCAATCTCTCACGAGATGCGACGTAGACCCACAGCGAAAACAGCGCTTGGAGACAAAGGCTTTTACTGAGTCCTCACTGCTTCTTGCTGCCCCCCCCTTTCTTGGGGTGCAGCCTGTGCCTTCTCTCCCCGCCCTCTGGCATTTTTCCTGTTCATCAATCAATCTCCCACGAATATATTCAGTCGTCAGCTCCGCAGGCGGCATAACTTCCATTGTCAGAACCAGGTTCTCATAACTCCTGTCCAAAGAGCTCAGCAGATTGGAAGCTTTCAGCTCACCTGGGAAAGGTACGTTGAGCTGACGCAGCTTAGTGAAAATGGCCAGCATCTGCACAATGTGGTCACATACCGATTCCCCTGGGGACAGTCTTTTCTGAAACAGGGAGCGTATCACATGGATCTTGGCCCCAGCTGTTGTGCACTGGTGGACCCTCGTTAAAGCTTGCCAAATTCCGTGACAAGTCAATAAACCGTCAATGTGAGGCAATTGCGAAGCCTCCGTGGCCATTACAATATGGGACGTGGCTTTCTGATCCTTTTTTGCTGCGCCAGCAGCCCTTTCCACTTCGGCCGCATTGGCCCCAGCAGCTGCCGGTACTGGATTGGCTTGGGGGCACTCCCAGAGCTGCTTGCCCATTAAGCAGTAACGAATCTGGCGAGACCAGTCGTCCCAATTGTGGCCATTTAGCCTTTCAAAAGGCACATTGAAAGATTCATGAGATTGCTGCTGTGCCATCTTCCTGGGGCTTTAAGCTTACTGACGCTTTCTGCCGGCCGGTGCTTCAAAGATGCTTCCTGCAGCAAGCTCCGCTTTCGCCAGCGAAATCACAACTGCCTCAGCTTCAGGCAGGATCTCAGAGCTGGACTTTGCTTCTCACACTCAGCACAAAAACATACAGCCAGAACCGCTTGGATTACTGCCTGAGTCCGGCACTTTTCCTCTGCGCATAAATTCTTCCAGGCAGCAGCAGAGCGAGCAGCGAGTGCTTTCCGTGTGAGATAAAGGAAAAGTCTGCATGCTGTTTCTTCTATATAAAGAGCCTTTATTTACATCAGTAGGTAAAATAACAAACAACCCTCGGACACATGCTGTGTGTCTCTCTCTCCCGGACAGAAGTGAAACTGTTTCACACAGACAAAGAACCTGCAGCTTCCCTTTACGTAGGAAGCTCCTCCCCAGATGTAGGACATTCAGGAGGTTAACCCTATTACCACAACCCTCGGACACATGCTGTGTGTCTCTCTCTCCCGGACAGAAGTGAAACTGTTTCACACAGACAAAGAACCTGCAGCTTCCCTTTACGTAGGAAGCTCCTCCCCAGATGTAGGACATTCAGGAGGTTAACCCTATTACCACAACACTCCACAAGGGCTGCCTTCAGATGTCTTCTAAAAGTCTGGTAGTTGTTTTTTTCTTTGACATCTGCTGGGAGGGGGTTCCACAGGGCAGGCGCCACTACCAAGAAGGCCACTATCAAAAAGGAAACTCCCATCTCCGTCTGAAAATCATCTGTAGCAACAATTATTCATAATTTGCACTCCAGAATAAACCCAGCTGTATTTAGTATCCAGCCTTTTTCCTCCTCTTCACCAAGATGACACTTTCCCTACATTTCCCTCTTAACCAAATCTTAACCAACTCAGACAATGCAATATGACTCTTATAAGGATCGTCCCCAGTTCTAAAAGCAGTGTTTCTGGCCTTCAAGAATCTCCTAACCTCTCCCGTCATCCAGGGCTTCCTATTCGGATACAACTTAACATACCTTTCCCTGGTGCATTTCCTGTGCCGAATCTAAGACCGTTGATGTAGAAGTTTCTAGATCTTGATGGTCATATTCCAATCGGTCTCCTGGAAATGGTCCTGCAACTGCTGAGAGGCTCCCTCAGGCCACACCGTAACCATCCGTGTTTGTAGCTGGCCTTGTTTCCTGAGGGGTGTGTACACTGGTGTCAGAAGCAGGGACACATGATCTGAACCACTGAGGTGCGCCTCATATGCCCGTCTAATGTTCGTATACACCTTGTCAAGAGTACTTTCTCCCCTTATTGCACACTCAATGTGCTGATGGGATTTTGGGAGTGCTGCCTTCACATCTGTGTGAGTGAAGCCCCCTGCAATAATCCGCACTGCCTCCGGGTATCTGCTCAATTTAGCATTGATGTTTTCATGCATAGTGCGCACCCCGGAAATGATCTCTTTCAGCTTCTGCCTTCTGGAAGAAGGTACAGGGTTATAAAGATTAGGACTAGCCACCTGAGGAACAGTTTCTATCCAGTTGTGATTTTGGTTTTAAATGCAGTGTAAGGTAGTCTCTATGGGAGTATATTGTATTTAATTATGGGGTATCAGGCGCTGTGGGTTAAACCTCAGCGCCTAGGACTTGCCAATCACATGGTCGGCGGTTCAAATCCCTGCGGCAGGGTGCACTCCCATTGTTTGGTCCCAGTGCCTGCCAACGTAGCAGTTCGAAAGCACCCCGGGTGCAAGTACATAAATAGGGACCGCTTACCAGTGGGAAGGTAAACGGTGTTCCTTGTGCTGTGCTGGCTCGCCAGATGCAGCTTGTCATGCTGGCCACGTGACCCGGAAGTGTCTGCGGACAGCGCTGGCTTCTGGCCTATAGAGTGAGATGAGCGCACAACCCTAGAGTCTGGCAAGACTGGCCCCTACAGGCAGGGGTACCTTTACCTTTTATCAGTTTTTAGGGGGCTAACCAGGTTGGGATAGCAGGCTTGTTGGTTTTTGAATGTCTGATGTACATTTTTTCAATTTTGTTGTTCTGTATGAGACAATGACAATAAATAATATTGTATTGTATCAAGACTCATCTGGAAAGTGCTATATCATGTTCCTTTCCCCACTTGCCAGGAGTCTGAGCTCCATTTGGGGTTCCTTCTTCCGCACCCCAAGGTTCCCCCAAGGCCTTGGGGAAGGAAACTGAGGCAGGCTCTGCTTGCTCCCCAGGGCCCTTCGGGGGGGGGCTGTTAGGATATTTCCGTTCCACCTTAAAAGGGAGCAGGCTTTGTAAGTCACAGAGTCTGCGCATGTCCTATTCACAGGATGTTTATGTTTGATGTTCCTTTCGATTTTGCAGTCGGTCGGAGACACTGACTCAGAACGGTCATGTTTTTCTTTGTTCTGTTCAATGCTAAATAAAGTCTGTAAATATGCTCTTCTGCGGTGCAGCTTTCTGGCTGTGTTTTCTGCTGATAAAGAGTGTGCACAAGCCCTGAGATGTGGCAGTCTATTTCTGAGGCTTCGTGTCGCTAATTGCTGGATCTGCGTGACTACGGGAGATCGATGGACGTCCGGCAGACGGCTTGGGGCCATGATGGACTATATCTCCCTGGCAGTATTCCCAACAGGGGCTGTGTCTTCCTCTGGCCATGGCACCCCCAGGAAGCCTTGGAAGAAAGGCAGGAGACCCTCAGCAGAGAACAGCCAAGTCCGGTTCTTCTCCGCAATGGCTTCCTCTTTTGAGAGCTCCCTCTCTTTCTTGTCTGGGCTGGACTGGGAGGACCCCAGTTCAGCCAGTTCCACAGGGATCTGGAGTGGGGGCAACTTCTGTTGAACTACTGCCTGAGGGGGAGGAACAAGCGAGGGCCATCCAGAAAGGGCTCCTGGGACCCTAAAGGGCCAGCAGGGGAGTCTCCAGCCTCGTCTGGGGAAGAGCCCCCCTTTTCCCAAGGCCTGCAGGTGGAGCCCTTCTAGTGCTGACTCTTGGGGTGACCAAGGATGCTGGTCTGGGGGTCAAACTCCCCTGAGGGAACCCTCCACCTTTGAGGGGATACAGCCCTTATTATTACTACTACTACTACTACTACTACTGTTATTCTTCTCCTCCTTGGGCCTTTCCCTCCTGGCCCCCTTTGCAGACCCCGGTGGATCCCCCAAGGCCGCTTGCCTGGCGTCTCCCAACAGTGAGGCCTGCTCCGTGGGGCCAACATGGCGGGGAGAGAGGCTGCCCTGCGGAGGCCAAGCCATCATGGCAGGAAGGCGGCTGAGGACCAAAGGTGCCGCCCTCCTTCATCCGGGAGGAGAGACCCCGAGAGCGTGGGACCCCGAGGCCCACAGGGGAGCCATGGCGTCTCTGGGAAAAACAAAATGGCGTTCCCGCCTATTTCGGAAAAGGGCGGGAAACCCCTTCTCCTGGCCCTGCCGCCTCCTGGGCTCCTCCTGGGCCTCCCTGGCCATGGGGGGCGGAGGTTATCCAGCTGCCCCAAATAATGGGGGGAGAGGAAGAGGAAGGATGAAGGAGAAGCTGGGAGGGGAGCAGCCATGAGGGAAACTCAGGAGGAAAATCCCTCAGGAAACCGGGCGAAGGAGAGGAGGAGGCCCAGGGGAATCTGAAAGGGGATTGGCCAGCTGCCCAATGGAGAGGCCTCTGATTGGTCCAGCCCTGCTCTGGGGCGGGAAATGGGTCTCCTGCCTCCATGTGGTTCTGGGAGCCCAGGAGAAACTGGTTTTCTGGCAGGAAACTCGGGGAAAGGAAGGCCGGGGTCCCTCTGGCTCTGGACTGGAGTCTGCTCCCCTCTCTCCACCATCCTGCTCTTCCCCTCTCTTTTTCATGCGCCCCCCTCCTGCCCCCCCCCGGGTCACGTGTGCGTTTCCTTCCTCGCCTGAGACTCTTCCTCCTCTGAAAAGCGGCTCCAGAAGCAGAACAACCCGTCTTTTGGGGAGGGGAGGGGTCTCCCGGCTGGGAAGCCTTCTCCCTCCCCCCCTGAGCTGGAGGGTGTTTTTTGGGGGGGTGTCTGGAGGGAGCCATTGCTGAGCCCAAGGCACCTCCCGCCACTAGGCAGCCTTCGCCTCTTCTCCCTCCCAGGAGATAAGGGGGAGATAAGGGGGCAGCCCCTAGAGCGCAGGCGCAGGAAAACTGCAGGCAGGGAGAGGGAGGGGAGGACTCGGCTTGGCAAGGGTTAAAAGGAGCAGAGCGGGATTCCTAGAGAGGACGGGGAGTGAAGGGGGAGGGGGCTAGGTCCTCCAGAGCAGGAGCCCCTCCCTCCCCCTCCCTCCCCCCCTTCTTTCTTCTCTCTCCTTTGCAAAAGCCCCTCCTGGACTCGGGTGAGTCTCCTCTCTCTGCCCCCTTAGTGTGTCCTGGGAAGAAGGGGGTCCCAGGGCTGCAGGGAGGATGAATGGGGGTCCCTGCTCAGATCATGCCTGGGGGGGAGACCCCCAAGTCAGGGAACAGAGGGTCCTCCTTTGTCCTCTCTGCCAAGCCAGGGAGGGGCCACTTTGCAGGAAATCTGCAGCTCTGCTCTTCCTTGGGATCCAGATGCTGCCTTCTTTTGGGGGGGGGCTTGGGGTCAAGGAAATAAACCCCCTTCAGAGGGAGGGAAAAGTCACCTTTGGGAACAGAGGCTGCAGCCAGAGGGGAACATTCCCACGTGGGGGGAGCACAGGGAGAAGAAAAGCCCGTCTGCATCTGCAGCACCACTTCCTGTGTCCCAGATGCAACAACACACGTCTCTCCCCCAGATCTCACTCCCAAAGACACACTCTTCCATGGTCCCCTAAGACAGATGGATGCCAACCAACCAACCATTCCCTCCCCTCCCCCTCCTGGTGCCCCTTGAAGTTGGCTTGAGGGCAGGGGGAGGGTCCACCCCACCAGATGAAGAGAGAGGAGGTCCTTCCATCTGGAAAATGGGAATGCTTGCAAAGATTTACCTGAAGATGAGTGCCATATAGATAATAAAATATTATTTTGTGGAATTCCCCCATATACACAAAGATTAAAACCCATCATTTAAATACACAACAGAATTGTTACAGAAAAGAACTGAGCAACGTGTAGAATAATATCATCTTTCTTCTCCCTTTTTCCCTTAGGGTCAAGTGGGCTTTGAAGACGTAGCTGTTCCTTTCACAGAGGAGGACTGGGCTTTGCTGGATCCTGACCAGAGAGCTCTGCAGAAGGAAGTCAAGGAGGAGAATCCTGGGATCGTGGCCTCTCTGGTAAGGCTCCCTGCTGGATCATAAGATCAGTTTTGAAATTCCATACAGATCTCTGAAGGACAAACCTCCTCTATTTTGAGGGAGCCCCATAGCGCCACCTGCAGCACCTGAGATGTTAACACACCCACAACTCTCCATAGGAGATGTATCTCCTGTTCTGTCTCGGAATATTCTTCCACCAGTCCTGCCTTTTCCAACCATGATGAGGCCTCTCTGAGCTGCCCAGGCCTTCTTCCATGTAGGCTTCAGAGATATTGAGGATATGGGGGTACATCCTGTCTAATTTTCTGTTTCCCTTTCTGCATCTGTTTTTGGTTGAGCATAGAAATGACTGAGCTTGGAGATGGAGCGGATTCCATGACTAAGCCAAATTAAATCCATCCCTGGAAAGAGCCAGGCTTTTCGAATCTCCGGGTCCCATAAATAAATTAGGTAATATCAGCCAAAAACAGCAGTAACTCCCTTCCCTACTTCCTCTTTCACAAGCAGTCATTTGCATTGTTCAATCATTTCAGACACTATCTATTCCTGAGGCTACTATTATTATTATTAATAATTAATTAATTAATTAATTAATTATACTGCCGTGGGTTGTAGGTGGTGAATTGGAAAGGAAGAAGGGAGACAACAAGAAAAATCCACAAAATTGGAGAAACTATATAAATATTCAGAGTGTGGAGAGAATTTCAGTCAGAGCTCCCAGTCCACTTCCCATCAAGGAAAGCTCTTCGTTCAGAAGGAGAGCCTCACTTCACATGAAAGAACTAACGGGGGGAAGAAAGTAGTGCTTGAAATGTGGAAAAAGCTTCCTTCGCAGCTCCACCCACAATTCCCATGAGATACTTCATACAGGGGAGTGTTTGGAAAAAGCTTCATGCAGGTCAGAAACCAGATCAGTGCTTGGAATGTGGAAAGAGCTTCATTCAGTTGATGAATCCAATTTTCCATGAAATATTTCCTACAGGGGACTGTTTAGAATGTGGAAAAAGCTTCACCTAGGAAACCAGTCTCAATTTCCATTAAATAAAACACAGCAGGGATAATCATAGAATTTTAGGAAATGGTATAAGGCATATGGTATAACTGGTATTAGGAAACTTCATGAGGAATTAAGGGGAGAGATAGCGTTGACCCGGAGTAGTTACAACATTTGTGGTCTCTCCCCGAGTGCCAGGGACCCTCCTCCAAAGAGAGCTTTTTTTGGTCATAATTATTTCTTTTTCCCCAATCTTTGGCAATTAATTGGCAATTAATGTTCTCGCTGCCACTGTGGCGTAAATAAATAGTTCCTTATTTTCCTTTGGTATATCTACATCCAATATTCCCAATAAAAAGTCTTCTGTTTTTTGGGGCAAAATGTTGTTCAAATGTTTTCTTTAGTTCTTCATACACCGTATCCCAGAAGCCCTTGATTTTATCACATGGCCACCACATATGCAGAAGGGTCCCCTCTACTTGCTTACACCTCCAACATAATTTTGACTTTCTTTTATACATTTTACATATCTTGGTTGGTGTTAAATACCATCTATAAAACATCTTTATCACATTTTCTTTTATTGCCTCACAAGCCGTAAAATTCCAACTCCCCTTCCATAATTTTCCCCATGATGTTAATTTAATAGGTTTCCCTAAATCCATAGCCAATTTGATCATTACCGCCTTTACCTGTTCATTCATATCCTCTCACTCCAATAAGATTCCATACATTTTAGAAATTACTTTTGTTTTGTTTTGTTTTCTTTTGTAATGCCATATTTTTCGCCCCACAGGGCGCACCGGCCCATAGGGCGCACCTAGGTCTTTTGGGGGGGAAATAAAGGGGGGGAATTATTCTCCCCCCCTCCCGGTGCGGGAACCCCAGCCCCCAGAACAGGCTGTTATCTGCTACTTCGCCCAGCTCTCCCACAGCTTGTGGAGAGCTGCGCGAAGCCCGGGGGGCACTCAGCTCAGCGCGCCCCAGGCTTCTGGGTGCAGGCAGCTCTCCTCTCGCTCTCCAGGCTTCAGCGAAAGCCTGCATTCGCCCCATAGGACGCTTCATTTTTGGAGGGGGAAAAGTGTGTCCTATAGGGCGAAAAATACGGTAATTATCCAATACTGAAACTGCAAAACGCTTTTTCTTGACAGCTTTGAAGACCTCATTTATTTGGTGATACTGGATCCACCCTCTTAGGTGGTGTTTTATTTCCTCCCGCAGTTTGGTCAAACTCATGTTCGTAGCTTCGAGAACACTATCCAACCATCTCGTCCTCTGTCGTCCCCTTCTCCTTGTGCCCTCAATCTTTCTCAACATCAAGGTCTTTTCCAGGGAGTCTTCTCTTCTCATGAGGTGGCCAAAGTATTGGAGCCTCAGCTTCAGGATCTGTCCTTCCAGTGAGCACTCAGGGCTGATTTCCTTCAGAATGAATGTGTTTGATCTTCTTGCAGTCCATGGGACTCTCAAGAGTCTCCTCCAGCACCATAACTCAAAAGCAGCAATTCTTCGGCGATCAGCCTTCTTTATGGTCCAGCTCTCACTTCCATACATCACTACTGGGAAAACCATGGCTTTAACTATACGGACCTTTGTTGGCAAGGTGATGTCTCTGCTTTTTAAGATGCTGTCTAGATTTGTCCTTGCCTTTCTCCCAAGAAGCAGGCGTCTTTTAATTTCGTGACTGCTGTCACCATCTGCAGCGATCATGGAGCCCAAGAAGGTAAAATCTCTCACTGCCTCCATTTCTTCCCCTTCTATTTGCCAGGAGGTGATGGGCCCAGTGGCCATGATCTTCGTTTTTTTGATGTTGAGCTTCAGACCATATTTTGCGCTCTCCTCTTTCACCCTCATTAAAAGCTTCTTTAATTCCTCCTCACTTTCTGCCATCAAGGTTGTGTCATCTGCATATCTGAGGTTGTTGATATTTCTTCCGACAATCTTAATTCCAGTTTGGGATTCATCCAGCCCAGCTTTTCGCATGATGAATTCTGCATATAAATTAAATAAGCAGGGAGACAATATACAGCCTTGTCGTACTCCTTTCCCAATTTTAAACCAATCAGTTGTTCCATATCCAGTTCTAACTGTAGCTTCTTGTCCCACATAAAGATTTCTCAGGAGACAGATGAGGTGATCAGGCACTCCCATTTCTTTAAGAGCTTGCCATAGTTTGCTGTGGTCGACACAGTCAAAGGCTTTTGCGTAGTCAATGAAGCAGAAGTAGATGTTTTTCTGGAACTCTCTAGCTTTCTCCATAATCCAGCGCATTTTTGCAATTTGGTTTCTGGTTCCTCTGCCTCATACTGCTTGAGCCTTCCTTGTAGAATTTTAAGCATAACCTTGGTAGCGTGTGAAATGAGTGCAATTGTGCGGTAGTTGGAGCATTCTTTGGCACTGCCCTTCTTTGGGATTGGGATGTAGACTGATCTTCTCCAATCCTCTGGCCACTGCTGAGTTTTCCAAACTTGCTGGCATATTGAGTGTAGCACCTTAACATAACAGCAGCATCTTTTAAAAATTTAAATAGTTCAGCTGGAATACCATCACTTCCACTGGCCTTGTTATTAGCAGTGCATTCTAAGGCCCATTTGACTTCACTCTCCAGGATGTCTGGCTCAAGGTCAGCAACCACACTACCTGGGCTGTACGAGACATCCATATCTTTCTGGTATAATTCCTCTGTGTATTCTTGCCCCCTCTTCTTGATGTCTTCTGCTTCTGTTAGGTCCTTACCACTTTGGTCCTTTATTATGGTAATCTTTGTACAAAAAGTTCCTTTTATATCTCCAATTTTCTTGAACAGATCTCTGGTTTTTCCCATTCTATTGTTTTCCTCTATTTCTTTGTATTGCTCATTTAAGAAGGCCCTCTTGTCTCTCCTTGCTATTCTTTGGAAATCTGTACTCTATTTCTTGTAGGTCTGCCTTGGATTCATATCAAGATAATTCTATCATTTTTGAGATTTCATCCCAGTACAGCTTTCGCCGCTCTTTTGTTGACTATGAGGGCCACTCCATTTCTTTTACGGGATTCTTGCCCACAGTACTAGTTATGATGGTCATCTGAACTGAATTCGCCCATCCCTGTCCATTTTAGTTCACTGATGCCCAGGATGTCAATATTTATTCTTGCCATCTCATTGTCACCACATCCAATTTACCTTTCGGCTTTGGCCCAGCTGCTTCATCAGCTCAGAATCTACTTGTCCTTGTCCTCTGCTCTTCCTCAGTAGCATGTTGGACGCCTTCTGACCTGAGGGGCTCATCTTCCAGCGTCATAACTTTTATATGCCTGTTGCCTTCGTCCATGGAGTTTTCTTGGCAGGGATACTGGAGTGGCTTGCCGGTTCCTGCTCAAGGTGGATCACGTTTAGTCAAAACTCTCCACTATAACCTGTCCGTCTTGGGTGGCCCTGCACAGCTTAGCTCATAGCGTCTCTGAGTTATTCAAGCCCCTTCGTCACAACAAGGCAGTGAAAGTGGCCCAATTCAATTCCATATCCCCCCCCCCCAGTTATTGCTTCTTGAGGTGAAATCCACCAGGGGGTTTTAGGTTCTAACACCACTTTATGTTTTTCCCATACTCTATATCAATTTTCTTATTATATGATTCAAAATTGATTTCTTTCCATGTTTTAATATGTTATTGTTTAGTTGTTTAGTCGTGTCCCACTCTTTGTGACCCCCTGGACCAGAGCACGCCAGGCACTCCTGTCTTCCACTGCCTCCCGCAGTTTGATCAGGGTTTTAATTGTCTTTAAATAGGTTGGTGTTTTCATTTGTCAGCCAGATTCCGAAATACGTAGCTTTATTTACTATTCCCAATCCTGATATTTTCTTTAGTTCTTCTTTTTCCTTTGTTGACATATTTTTTTGCTAGCATACTAGTCTTATTTTTATTTAATTTAAATCCTGCCACTTCCAAATTCAAGGATTTTCCCTATTATTTCTGGTATGCTTTCCTCCAGATTTTCAGAAGTTAGAATTAATTGTCTGCAAAGGCCTTCATCTTCTGCGACTTCTTCCCCCTTGTTAGACCTTTTATGCCTTGGTCACTCCTTGATGTCATTGCTAAGAATTCTAGCACCGTAATAAAAAGTAGAGGCGAAAGGGGGCAGCCTTGCCTGGTCCCCTTACTTATTTTACTTCTCTTATTTCACTATTTAGCATCAATTTGGCTCTCTGATTTCAATATATTGCCTCAACACCCCTAATAATATTTTCTCCGAGTCCTGTTTTTTCTGTAGTTTTTTTCATGGAGCTCCAAGAGATGTTGTCGAAGACCTATTCCGTGTCTATCAGCATCAAAATGGCTTTTTTATCTGATCGTGCTTCTAAATATTCTAAAATATCAATTATGTTTCTCAATTTATTGTGCATGTGTCTGCCTGGTAAGAAGCCAGCCTGATCTCTGTGTATTATTTTATTCAATACTTTTTTTTAATCTGTTGGCTAGGATGTTGGCAAATATTTTATAATCATTATTGAACAATGATATAGGTCTATAATTTTTGATTAATGTTGGATCTGCTCCTTGTTTGGGTCTCAGTGTGATAAATGCTTCTTCCCATGATTTTGGTATTCTTCCTTCCTTTAAAATTTGGTCCAGTACTGTTTCATTGGTTCTGATAATATATCTTCTAACTTCTTATAAAATGCCGCCGATAATCCATCCGTACCTGGGGACTTTCCTATCTTTGCTTTTGAGATTGCTGCACCTCCATCATCGCTGTTGGTACATTTAGTTGTTCTATTTTCCAATCTGCTATTGGCGGGAGTCTATTTTGTGCTATGAATCATTCCATTTCCTCTTGGTCTTCTTCATTGTAAAATTTCCTATAGTAATTTAATTTTTCTTTGCATATTTCTTGAGGATCTTCAATTATTTTTCATTTTTCTATTACTCTCTCCTTTTGTTTTGTCTTTAATTGCCACACAAGTAGCCTACCTGATTTATTGGAACCACTGGAGAGGTATAGAAATGGGGCTTCTGTTGGGAAGGGGCCGCCCCATTTGTGCTTCTCCAGGGGCAGGAGAATCCCTGCAGGGCCTCTGAGGCTCCCTTTCCTTCTTCCTCTCTCCCAGGACCCTGCAGCTCGTTTTGACTACTTGACTCCTCAGGAAGGATAAAAGGGATGGATTCTGCAAACCTAGTGAGGATGGAAGGGGGAAGATGGACGGTTGACCTGGTCAGGTTGTCTCCTGCATCACTCCCCACAACTTCTGAGCGTTCCCTCCCAGGGACCTCCGAGAAATCTGGTGAGTTCCAGGGGAGGGGAGATGGGGACATGGATGGATGGAGGGTGAAGAGGGGAGGCTCTCCAGCCAGAAATGAGATAAAGCAGGGATTTTGCTGTGGATGGGGCCCCCAACATATTGGGAGGCTTCCCCTCCAGCCAGAAAATCCCTGCAGGGCCTCTAAGGCTCCCTTTGCTTCTTCCTCTTTCCCAGGACCCTCTAGCTTGTTATGGCTCCTTGACTCCTCAGGAAGAATGAAAGAGACGGATCCTGCAAAGCTAGCGAGGATGGAAGGGGGAAGATGGACGGTTGACCTGGGCAGGTTGTCTCCTGCAGCCCTCCTCTCAACCTCTGAGTGTTCCCTCCCAGGGACCTCCGAGAGATCTGGTGAGTCCCAGGAGAGTGGAGATGGGGACCTGGAGGGATGGAGCCGGAGAGGAATTGGGGCTTGCTCAGCTTGGGGGTGGGGGGAGGCAGGCAGGTGGATGGAGATGGAGAAGGGGAGCACCTTTTTGGGCTCCCCCACCTGCCTGCCTGCACCTTTGTCATCTGCAGGCAATTTGAGCCAGGAATAGGTCACAGCTCCCCAGTCACCGTGATGTATTGGCAGCTCAAAAGGTCTAAAACCAGTTCTGTGATCTGAATACCCTGCCAATGTCAGAAAGCTCACTGATCCTGCTTTGCAGTTTGAATGCAGATGGGGCCTCTGTGTGTTGTCTTTTTCTTTTTGGAATAACTTCTTATTTGCTTTTAAAAACAAGGATCATAAGACTAATAAATGATACAAATATGTAGACTAAGTCTTCGCATGCCATTTGCATATCAAAAATAGCAGAATAAATTTGCAGGAATATCTATAACATGGTTCATCATTAGTGGTCGGTGTATGAGTTCTGGGTTCATGAATTGGTTGGAACTGAGTTATAGTCACGTTTCCTCTTGTGTTGCTAATGAAAAAATACAGTCTCCTCATGGACATGGGAGGGGAGTTCAAAGTGAAGAAAGTGATTTACATATAAATTTAAATTTAGACCGACCAGATTGAGGCAACAGCTGATGGGGAGTGTTCAGGTGAAGGTGTTGCTGTTTGTTTCACAGACGAGACGTGGACGTTCCATACATACCTGTATGTGATGAACTTCAACTCTTTGGCTGGAGACCAACAGCATCTGGGATTCTAACATCCCCCACCGTGAACCCAGAATGGAGGGATATCAACTGTTTCCTCTGTGAATGTTCTGCGTCTAGTCATGCCTTTTAGAACAATGACCAGGCTTCTCTGAACCACCCAGGCCTTCTTAAATGCCGGCTTCAGAGTTTTTAGGGAAGCTGATGTAAATTCTGTCAGGCGTGTTGTTTTTGTTTCTGTTTGCATTTGATTGACCAAAGAGATGACTGACCTTGGAGATGGAGTGGAGTCCAGGATTGAGCCAGAAGAAAATCCATTCCAGATAAAAGCCAAGCAATATGTCAGTAAATACCAGCCAACCAAGGCAGTGAAAACTATAGAAAGGCCCCACATCTAACTATTTTTAGTTCTTCCTCTATCACAAGCATTAATTAACTTGGTTCAATGATCTGGAGCTCCATTTCCTCCTGAGGCTCTAATTCGCTTCTCTCTTCATTGCAGATGGAGATGAACTGGAAGGGAAGAACAAGGCGGAGCACAACAGAATCCACATAGCAGAGAAGTCATATAAACATTCAGAGTGTGGAGAGAACATCCGTCAGAGCTCCCAGTTCACCTCCCGTCAAAGAAAGACCTTCATTCGAAGGAATAGCCTCACTTCACACAAAAGAACACAGAGTAGGGAGAAATTGTATCAGTGCTTAGAATGTGGAAAGAGCTTCAGTAATCGCCGGAATCTCACTTTCCACCAAAGAATTCATACAGGGGAGAAACCATATCAGTGCTTGGAATGTGGCAAGGACTTCAGGCACAGTAATACTCTCACTTTGCATCAAAGAATTCATACAGGGGAGAAACCCTATCAGTGCTTGGAATGTGGGAAGAGCTTCAGACACAGTAATACTCTCACTTTGCATCAAAGAACTCATACAGGGGAGAAACCCTATCAGTGCTTGGAATGTGGAAAGAGTTACACTGATAGCTCCCATCTCACTTCCCATCACAGAATTCATACAGGGGAGAAACCCTATCAGTGCTTGGAATGTGGAAAGAGCTTTAGTCAAAGTGCACATCTCACTTCCCATCGAAGAATTCATACAGGGGAGAAACCCTATCAGTGCTTGGAATGTGGAAAGAGCTTCGGGGAGGGGGCCAAGCTCACTTTGCATCAAAGAACTCATACAGGAGAAAAACCCTATCAGTGCTTGGAATGTGGGAAGAGCTTCGGGGAGGTGGCCAAGCTCACTTTGCATCAAAGAACTCATACAGGGGAGAAACCCTATCAGTGCTTGGAATGTGGAAAGCGCTTTAGTCAAAGTGCACATCTCACTTCCCATCGAAGAATTCATACAGGGGAGAAACCCTATCAATGCTTGGAATGTGGGAAGAGCTTTCGTCAGAGTGGTGATCTTGCTTTGCATAGAAGAGTCCATACAGGGGAGAAACCCTATCATTGCCTGGAATGTGGGAAGAGCTTTAGTCTCAGGCACAGTCTCACTTCCCATCAAAAAACTCATACAGGAGAAAAACCCTTTCAGTGCTTCGAATGTGGGAAGAGCTTCGGGGATGGGGCCAAACTCACTTTGCATCAAAGAACTCATACAGGGGATAAACCCTATCAGTGCTTCGAATGCGGGAAGAGCTTCAGCCGGAAGTCCACTCTCATTTTCCATCAAAGAGTTCATACAGGGCAGAAGCAGAAACCGTATCACTGCTTGGAATGTGGAAAAAGCTTCAGTCAGAAGGGGAATCTCACTTCCCATCAAAGAATTCATACAGGGGAGAAACCCTATCAGTGTTTGGAATGTGGAAAGAGCTTCAGTCAGAAGGGGAATCTCACTTCCCATCAAATAATTCATACAGGGGAGAAACCCTATCAGTGCTTCGAATGTGGGAAAAGCTTCAGCCGGAAGGACACTCTCATTTCCCATCAAAGAGTTCATAGAGGGCATAAACCGTATCACTGCTTGGAATGTGGAAAGAACTTCAGTCAGAGGGTCCATCTCACTTCCCATCGCAGAATTCATACAGGGGAGAAACCCTATCAGTGCTTGGAATGTGGAAAGAGCTTCACTCATAGCTCCCATCTCACTTCCCATCGCAGAATTCATACCGGGGAGAAACCCTATCAGTGCTTGGAATGTGGAAAGAGCTTCACTAATAGTTCCCATCTCACCTGCCATCATAGAATACATACAGGGGAGAAACCCTATCAGTGCTTGAAATGTGGAAAGAGCTTCAGACGGAGCTCCCATCTCACTTCCCATCAAAGAATTCATACAGAGGGGAAACCAAAAAAGAGAAATAGAACAAAAAATATTAAACAACCCTTACAAAATACAATTGTATAGAAAAGAGAAAGGGGGGGATATAAACAAAAATACTGTTTATGACATTTGTATCATATATATCATATCATTCGTCAGCCCACAGAAAGGCAGGCTCCCCCACTTCTCGCGTGACCCCCCTTCTCCCCGTATCCCACCCTGAGAGATCCTTCCCTGCATTCCTTGCAGGTCCCGCCCACCTTCAAGTGTCCTCTTCCTAGGTGTGTCCTCCTAAATTCAAAATAAAGGAATCTTAATATAAAATATTAAAAATACAAAAAAATAGATGATACCCTTCCCATCTGGCTGGACTTCCTCAGTCACTCTGGGCAGCTTCCAACAAAATATTAAAATACAGTAATCCATCAAATATTAAAAGCTTCCCTAAACAGGGCTGCCTTCAGATGTCTTCTAAAAGTCTGGTAGTTGTTTTTTCCTTTGATATCTGCTGGGAGGGTGTTCCACAGGGCAGGCACCGAAAAGAAAACTCCCATCTTCATCTGAAAATCATCTGTAGCAACAATTATTCATAATTTGCACTCCAGAATAAACCCAGCTGCATTTAGTATACAGTGGTGTAGTGCTTAAGAGCGGTAGATTCGTAATCTGGGGAACCGGGTTCGCTTCCCCACTCCTCCACCTGCAGCTGCTGGGTGACCTTGGGCCAGTCACACTTCTCTGAAGTCTCTCAGCCCCACTCACCTCACAGAGTGTTTGTTGTGGGTGAGGAAGGGAAAGGAGAATTGAGCCGCTTTGAGACTCCTTCCGGTAGTGATAAAGCGGGAAATCAAATCCAAACTCTTCTTCTCTTCACCAAGATGACACTTTCCCTTCATTTCCCTCCCTAGCCCAGCTTTCAAATCTTAATCAACTCAGACAGTCTAACAATCCAAATTAGTATTTCTCCAGTTTCTAGGTCCAATTTCTATAAAGCCTTTTAAAAACTGTTCCAATGAATCTCAGCCAAGTCACAATGGAAAATTATGGACTCTTATGATGTTCATCCAATCCTGCTTCCTCTTCATTCTTCTTTCCCTAATCTTTGGACATTTTAATCCACTGGGGATGGGGAAGCAAGCATCTTAATTCCCTTTCCTCAAACGAGATCACAGCTTGCCTTGTTCACCGTTTCCGGAGTTGCTTTGCATTCTCTGCCTCTCATTCCCACACCAGCTCAGCCCAACCTCCTCTTTCCCTGGGGCTCTTTCTCTCTCCTCCTGCTCTTCCCTCGCCTGCTCAAAACAACCTTCTGCCTCTCCCAGCGACTCCTTTCCAACGACTCCCACCTTGTGACCCACACATTCCCCTCCGTCTCTTTTTCTGGGTCTTCAATGCCAAGGCGCTGCAGAAGCTTCTTTGGAGTGGATGCATCTGGTTCCCAATAAATCACGCAGAGGCAAAGTTCATTGGCAAAAGAAGAAGGTTTCTCAGCTTTTTCAAGGGATCCTTATTAAACTTGGGAATGCATGTGATCCCATCTCTACAGCTCACAAAAACACCAGAGAGAAGGTGGGCTGGAGCCTGAAAGGCGAAAGCATTGGCCTCGAACGCAGGCCTCAGGAACGCTTTCCCCCATGGAGACCTGGGACCCCTTCTCCTTCTGAAGGGACCTCCGAGGAGGAAGCCAGGGTGGATCAGTCCCTGGACCGTGGAGGCAATTCCAAGTGCTGTACATTTCCTAAAGTCCACAAGAATCTCTTTTTTCTTTCAGCTAAGGAGGAAGTTGTTTTTCCTGCACCCCTCCCCCAACTGCTCAACATCCTTCCTATAGGCCGCCTCCCCCTCTCCAGCCGTGATTTAAACAACCACCGTTGTATCATCTGCAAACTTAATGATCTTATTACTGGGGTATTTGGGGGCACAGTGAGCTGTATAGAGCGTATATAAAAGTGGGCTCAACACTTACCCCTGTGGCACCCCCATATTCATGAGATCCGCAGAGACGTGGGAATCCATCCTGACCCGTTGGGAACAGTTTGATAGAAAGTTTAATATCCACCTGCACAAACACTGTGAAAGTCCCAGGTCTAATAGTTTGGGCACCAATCTATGCGGAAGAATAGTATTAAATGCAGAAGTACAAATAACAATCTCGTATAGTTCCCTTTCTTCTCCAAATGAGTTAGGACACCATGTAAAGCCACAGCATCCTCCGTGGATCCCTTTGCCTTGTACACAAACTGGTAAGGATCAAGTCCTACTGGCAGACAAGATATGATACGGTTCCTTGCCAGTTTTTTGAAACATTTCATTATAATGGGTGTCAACGCCACAGGGCGAAAATCATTCAGACTGTCTATCTTTGGTTTTTTTGGCAGGGGTATAACGGTACCGGATTTTAGACAGGGTGGAACGGCGGCTTGGGCCAGAGACTGGTTAAAAATCTTCATAAAGATTCCTGCCAGTTGGTCCAAACAATCTCTTAGCACCCTGCCAGCCCCCCCATCCAGGCCCATAGCCTTCCTCGTGTTTGCCTCCTTTCATATTCGCCTCGCTTCTCCCTCTTCCACCCTGACAGCATTTCCTGCAGGTAGTGAGGCCAATAGCTCTGACATCCCTGTTGGAGCCACTGTTGGTGTCACCTCAAATTGGGCAAAGAAGGTCTTCAACTCTCCCACCAAGGAAGCCGTACTCTCTACCACTGATGTATTTCTTGATTTATAACCAGTCAGGTGTTGAACTCCCTGCCACATTTGTCTAGGAGCATGATTTCTCAGATGGTCCTCGATTTTTCCTCTGTACTCCGCTTTTGCTTTCCTGATACCCCTCTTCAAGTTCGCTCTTTCTATACCATACAGTACCCGATCCCCAGTTCTAAAAGCAGAGTTTCTGGCCTTCAAGAATCTCCTAACCTCTCCCATCATCCAGGGCTTCCTGTTCGGATACAACTTAACATACCTTTCCCTGGTGCATTTCCTGTGCCAAATCTAAGGCCGTTGATGAAGAAGTTTCTAGATCTTGATGGTGGAACATATTCCAATCGGTCTCCTGGAAACAGTCCTGCAACTGCTGAGAGGCTCCCTCAGGCCACACCGTAACCATCCGTGTTTGTAGCTGGCCTTGTTTCCTGAGGGGTGTGTACACTGGTGTCAGAAGCAGGGACACATGATCTGAACCACTGAGGTGCGCCTCATATGCCCGTCCAATGTTCGTATACACCTTGTCAAGAGTGCTTTCTCCCCTTATTGCACACTCAATGTGCTGATGGGATTTGGGGAGTGCTGCCCTCACATCTGTGTGAGTGAAGTCCCCTGCAATAATCTGTGCTGGATTGGATTGGATTTGATATCCCGCCTTTCACTCCCCTTCAGGAATCTCAAAGCGGCTGACATTCTCCTTTCCCTTCCTCCCCCCCAACAAACACTCTGTGAGGTGAGTGGGGCTGAGAGACTTCAAAGAAGTGTGACTGGCCCAAGGTCACCGAGCAGCTGCAGGTGGAGGAGCGGAGACGCGAACCTAGTTCCCCAGATTACGTGACTACCGCTCTTAACCACTACACCACACTGGCTGCCTCCGGGTATCCGCTCAATTTAGCATTGATGTTTTCATGCATACTAGTCATGGCCCTGCAGGCATTTGCAGAAGGTGCTAGATAAGACAGCTGCAGAGATAGTGCAGGATAGTGCGCACCCCGGAAATGATCTCTTTCAGCTTCTGCCTTCTGGAAGAAGGTACAGGGTTATAAAGACTAGGACTAGCCGCCTGAAAAACAGTTTCTATCCAAATGCAATTTTGGTTTTAAATACAGTGTAAGGTAGTCTCTATGGGAGTATATTGTCTTTAATTATGGGGTATCAGAGTTTTTAGGGGGCTAACAAGGTTGGGATAGCTGGGATAGCAGGCTTGTTGGTTTTTGAATGTCTCATGTACAATTTTTCAATTTTGTTGTTCTGTATGGGACAATGACAATAAAGGTTTATCGTATTGTATTGAGACTCACCTGGAAAGCGCCATTTCATGTTCCTTTCCCCACTTGCCAGGAGTCTGAGCTCCATTTGGGGTTCCTCCTTCCGCACCCCAAGGTTCCTCCAAGGCCTTGGGGAAGGAAACTGAGGCAGGCTCTGCTTGCTCCCCAGGGCCCTTGGGGGGGGCTGTGTCTTCCTCTGGCCATGGCAGCCATGGAAGAAAGGCAGTAGACCCTCAGCAGAGAACAGCCAAGTCCGGTTCTTCTCTGCAATGGCTTCCTCTTCTGAGCTCCCTCTCTTTCTTGTCTGGGCTGGACTGGGAGGACCCCAGTTCAGCCAGTTCCCTAGAGTCCCCCCACTGCCTCCTGAGACCCACAGGGATCAGGAGTGGGAGTGACCTCTCCTGTTCAACTACAGCCTGAGGGGGAGGAACAGAGGTCTTGGCCCATTTGGGGAACAAGCGAGGGCCATCCAGAAAGGGCTCCTGGGGCCCCAAGGGGCCAGCAGGGGAGTCTCCAGCCTCGTCTGGGGAAGAGCCCCCCCTTTCCCCTATTCCTGCAGGTGGAGCCCTTCTCCTAGCGCTGACTCTTGGCGTGACCAAGGATGCTGGTCTGGGGGTCAAACTCCCCTGAGGGAACCCTCCACCTTTGAGGGGATACAGCCCTTATTATTACTACTACTACTACTACTACTACTGTTATTCTCTCCTCCTTGGGCCTTTCCCTCCTGGCCCCCTTCGCAGACCCCGGCGGATCCCCCAAGGCCGCTTGCCTGGCGTCTCCCAAGGGAGAGGCCTCCTCCGTGGGGCCAACATGGCGGGGAGAGAGGCTGCCCTGCGGAGGCCAAGCCATCATGGCAGGAAGGCGGCTGAGGACCAAAGGTGCCGCCCTCCTTCATCCGGGAGGAGAGACCCCGAGAGCGTGGGACCCCCTGAGGCCCACAGGGGAGCCATGGCGTCTCTGGGAAAAACAAAATGGCGTTCCCTCCTATTTCGGAAAAGGGCGGGAAACCCCTTCTCCTGGCCCTGCCGCCTCCTGGGCTCCTCCTGGGCCTCCCTGGCCATGGGGGGGCGGAGGTATCCAGCTGCCCCAAATAATGGGGGGAGAGGAAGAGGAAGGATGAAGGAGAAGCTGGGAGGGGGAGCAGCCATGAGGGAAACTCAGGAGGAAAACTCCCTCAGGAAACCGGGCGAAGGAGAGGAGGCCCAGGGGAATCTGAAAGGGGATTGGCCAGCTGCCCAATGGAGAGGCCTCTGATTGGTCCAGCCCTGCTCTGGGGCGGGAAATGGGTCTCCTGCCTCCATGAGGTTCTGGGAGCCCAGGAGAAACTGGTTTTCTGGCAGGAAACTCGGGGAAAGGAAGGCCGGGGTCCCTCTGGCTCTGAGCCGGAGTCTGCTCCCCTCTCTCCACCATCCTGCTCTTCCCCTCTCTTTTCATGCGCCCCCCTCCTGCCCCCCCGGGTCACGTGTGCGTTTCCTTCCTCGCCTGGGACTCTTCCTCCTCTGAAAAGCGGCTCCAGAAGCAGAAAAACCCGTATTTTGGGGAGGGGAGGGGTCTCCCGGCTGGGAAGCCCCCCCTCCCTCCCCCCAGCTGGAGGGTGTTCTTGGGGGGGTGTCTGGGGGAGCCATTGCTGAGCCCAAGGCACCTCCCGCCACTAGGCAGCCCTTGGCCTCTTCTCCCTCCCAGCCTTTCCTCGGGGTCCAGGAGCCTCCATGTTGGGGGAGGGGGAGAGCCAAGCTAACCCCCCCATGGGCCCCCCTGTCTCCCTTGCAGTTAGTCTGGTGGGATGTGGGCTCCTTGGGGCAGAGGGAGGGAAGGGGGGCAGCCCCTAGGGCGCAGGCGCAGAAGCAGGAAAACTGCAGGCAGGGAGAGGGAGGGGAGGACTCGGCTTGGCAAGGGTTAAGAGGAGCAGAGCGGGATTCCTAGAGAGGGCAGGAAGTGGAGGGGAGGGGGCAAGGTCCTCCAGAGCAGAAGCCCCTCCCTCCCCCCTCCCTGCTTTCTTCTCTCTCCTTTGCAAAAGCCCCTCCTGGACTCGGGTGAGTCTCCTCTCTCTTCCCCCTGAGGGTGCAATGGGGAGAAGGGGGTCCCAGGGGGGCAGGGAGGGGGCATGGGGGTCCCTGCTCAGATCATGCCTGATGGGGGGAGACCCCCAAGTCAGGGAGCAGAGGGTCCTCCTTTGTCCTCTCTGCCAAGCCAGGGAGGGGCCACTTTGCAGGAAATATGCAGCTCTGCTCTTCCTTGGGATCCAGATGCTGCCTTCCTTTTGGGGGAGGGGGCTTTGGGTCAAGGAAATAAACCCCCTTCAGAGGGAGGGAAAAGTCACCTTTGGGAACAGAGGCTGCAGCCAGAGGGGAACATTCCCACGTGGGGGGAGCACAGGGAGGAGAAAAGCCCGTCTGCATCTGCATCTGCACAACTGGACCACTTCCTGTGTCCCAGATGCAACAACACATGTCTCTCCCCCAGATCTCACTCCCAAAGACAGACTCTTCCATGGTCCCCTAAGACAGATGGATGCCAACCAACCAACCATTCCCTCCCCTCACAATGCACAATGGGGCTTCCCCTCCCCTCCCCCTCCTGGTGCCCCTTGAAGTTGGCTTGAGGGCAGGGGGAGGGTCCACCCCACCAGATGAAGGGAGAGGAGGTCCTTCCATCTGGAAAATGGGAATGCTTGCAAAGATTTCCATGAAGATGAGGGCCATATACAGTGGTGCCTCGCAAGACAAAATTAATTCGTTCCGCAAGTCTCTTCGTCTTGCGGTTTTTTCGTCTTGCGATGCACGGTTTCCCATAGGAATGCATTGAAAATCAATTAATGCGTTCCTAGGGAAACCGCCTTCAGACCAAGTCCGGGGACAGACTGTCCCCGGACCTCTTCTGAAGGCTGGGGGGGGACAAGGGCTTTTCTTCCCACCCCCAGCATTTTAAAAAACCCCGGGACAGCGGAGGACGTCTCCGCTGTCCGGGGCGATCTTAAAATGCTGACGGGCGGCATTTTAAAATCACCCGGGACAGCGGAGGACTTCTCCGCTGTCCGGGGCGATTTAAAAGCCCCTGGGAAGGCAGGCAGGGGGGACAAAGACTTTCGCCCCCCGCCCGCCTTCAGAAGGTGTTCCCGCCCCCCCCGGCTTCGCAGCGTTCGGAGCAGCGTTCCGAAGCGGGGTGGCTGGGGCAGGTGTTCCGCCCCCCCACCCCGCTTCGGAGCACCGGGAGAAGCGATCTCCCCGCAGCCCCTTGCTTCAAAAGAGAAGACCCGCTGTCCCCGGGGAAGCTTCGTTTTGCGAAGCAAGCCCATAGGGAAATTCGTCTTGCGAGGCAACTCGAAAACGAAAAAACCTTTCGTTTTGCGAGTTTTTCGTCTCGCGAGGCGTTCGTCTTGCGGGGTACCACTGTAGATAATAATATTATTATTATGTGAATTCCCCCGCTTACACAAAGATTAATACAGTGGTACCTCGGGTTAAGAACTTAATTTATTCTGAAGGTCCATTTTTAACCTGAAACTGATCTTAACCTGAGGTACCACTTTAGAAAATGGGGCCTCCGCTACCACCGCCGTGCGATTTCTGTTCTAATCCTGAAGCAAAGTTCTTAACCCGGGGTACTATTTCTGGGTTAGTGGAGTCTGTAACCTGACGTCTGTAACCCGAGGTACCACTGTACCCATCATTTAAATACACAACAAAATTGTTACAGAAAAGAACAGAGCAATGTGTAGAATAATATCATCTTTCTTCTCCCTTTTTCCCTTAGGGTCCAGTGTGCTTTGAAGACGTAGCTGTTCCTTTCACAGAGGAGGACTGGGCTTTGCTGGATCCTGACCAGAGAGCTCTGCAGAAGGAAGTCAAGGAGGAGAATCCTGGGATCGTGGCCTCTCTGGTAAGGCTCCCTGCTGGATCATAAGATCAGTTTTGAAATTCCATACAGATCTCTGAAGGACAAACCTCCTCTATTTTGAGGGAGCCCCATAGCGCCACCTGCAGCATCTGAGATGTCAACACACCCACAACTCTCCATAGGAGATGCATCTCCTGTTCTGTCTGGGAATATTCTTCCACCAGTCTTGCCTTTTCCAACCAGGATGAGGCCTCTCTGAGCTGCCCAGGCCTTCTTCAATGTAGGCTTCAGAGATCTCAGGGATGCGGAGGTACATCCTGTCTAATTTTCTTTTTCCCTTTCTACATTTGTCTGGCTTTGTTCTTTTGGTGAATCTAATTCTCCATGAAATATTTCTTGCAGGGGACTGTTTAGAATGTGGAAAAAGCTTCACCTAGGAAACCAGTCTCAATTTCCATTAAATAAAACACAGCAGGGATAATCATAGAATTTTAGAAAATGGTATAAGGCATATGGTATAACTGGTATTAGGAAACTTCATGAGGAATTAAGGAGAAAGATAGCGTTGACCCGGAGTAGTTACAACATTTATGGTCTCTCCCCGAGTGCCAGGGACGCTCCTCCAAAGAGAGCTTTTTTTTGTCAGAATTATTTCGTTTTCCCATTTTTTGGCAATTAATTGGCAATAAATGTTCTCACTGCCACTGTGGCATAAAGAAATATTTCCTTATTTAAAACATCTTTATCAAATTTTCTGTTATTGCCTCGCAAGCCGTAAAATTCCAACTCTCCTTCCATAATTTCCCCCATGATGTTACTTGAATAGGTTTCCCTAAATCCATAGCCAATTTGATCATTACCGCCTTTACCTGTTCATCCATATCCTCCCACTCCAATAAGATTCCATACATTTTACAAATTACTTTTGTTTTGTAGTAATTCTTTATCCAATACTGAAATTGCAAAACCCTTTTTCTTGTCAGCTTTGAAGACCTCATTTATTTGGTGATACTGGATCCACCCTGTTAGGCGTTTTATTTCCTCCCGCAGTTTGGCCAAACTCATGCTGGTAGCTTCAAGAACACTGTCCCACCATCTCGTCCTCTGTCGTCCCCTTCTCCTTGTGCCCTCCATCTTCCTGGTATAATTCCTCTGGAGAGCCAGTGTGGTGTAGTGGTTAAGAGCGGTGGATTCGTAATCTGGGGAACCGGGTTCGCGTCTCCGCTCCTCCACATGCAGCTGCTGGGTGACCTTGGGCCAGTCACACTTCTCTGAAGTCTCTCAGCCCCACTCACCTCACAGAGTGTTTGTTGGGGGGGAGGAAGGGAAAGGAGAATGTGAGCCACTTTAAAACTCCTTCGGGTAGTGATAAAGCGGGATATCAAATCCAAACTCTTCTTCTTCTTCTTCTTCTTCTTCTTCTTCTTCTTCTTCTTCTTCTTCTTCTTCTTCTCTGTGAATTCTTGCCCCCTCTTCTTGATGTCTTCTGCTTCTGTTAGGTCCTTACCACTTTGGTCCTTTATTATGGTAATCTTTGTACAAAATGTTCCTTTCATATCTCCAATTTTATTGCACAGATCTCTGGTTTTCTCCCATTCTATTGTTTTCCTCTATTTCTTTGCATTGCTCATTTAAGAAGGCCCTCTTGTCTCTCCTTGCTATTCTTAGGAAATCTGTATTCAATTTCTTGTAGGTCTGCCTTGGATTCGTATCAAGAGCATTTTATCATTTTTGAGATTGCATCCCAGTACAGCTTTTGCCACTCTTTTCTTGACTATGAGGGCCACTCCATTTCTTTTACGGGATTCTTGCCCACAGTAGTAGTTATGATGGTCATCTGAACTGAATTTGTCCATCCCTGTCCATTTTAGTTCACTGATGCCTAGGATGTCAATATTTATTCTTGCCATCTCATTTTTGACCACATCCAACACTCTACCACTGGAGAGGTATAGAAATGGGGCTTCTCTTGGGAAGGGGCCGCCCCATTTGTGCTTCTCCAGGGGCAGGAGAATATCTAGGGCAGGAAAATCCCTGCAGGGCCTCTGAGGCTCCCTTTCCTTCTTCCTCTCTCCCAGGACCCTGCAGCTTCTTTTGGCTCCTTGACTCCTCAGGAAGGATGAAAGCGACAGATTCTGCAAACCTAGCGAGGATGGAAGGGGGAAGATGGACGGTTGACCTGGTCAGGTTGTCTCCTGCATCACTCCTCTCAACCTCTGAGCGTTCCCTCCCAGGGACCTCCGAGAGATCTGGTGAGTTCCAGAGGAGGGGAGATGGGGACATGGATGGATGGAGGGTGAAGAGAGGAAGCTCTCTGGCCAGAAATGAGATAAAGCAGGGATTTTGCTGTGGGTGGGGCCCCCAACATATTGGGAGGCTTCCCCTCCAGCCAGAAAATCCCTGCAGGGCCTCTGAGGCTCCCTTTGCTTCTTCCTCTCTCCCAGGACCCTCTAGCTTGTTTTGGCTCCTCAACTCCTCAGGAAGGATGAAAGAGACGGATCCTGCAAACCTAGCAAGGATGGAAGGGGGAAGATGGACAGTTGACTTGGTCAGGTTGTCTCCTGCATCCCTCCCCACAACCTCTGAGCGTTCCCTCCCAGGGACCTCCGAGAGATCTGGTGAGTCCCAGGGGAGTGGAGATGGGGACCTGGATGGATGGAGCCAGAGAGGAATTGGGGCTTGCTCAGCTAGGGGGTGGGGGGAGGCAGGCAGGCGGATGGAGATGGAGAAGGGGAGCACCTTTTCGGGTTCCTCCACCTGTCTGCCTGCTCCTTTGTCATTGCAGGCAATTTGAGCCAGGAATAGGTCACAGCTCCCCAGTCACCACAGCTCTAAATGTCTAAAACCAGTTCTGTGATCTGGATGCCCTGCCAATGTCAGAAAACTCACTGATCCTGCTTTGCAGTTTGAATGCAGATGGGGCCTCTGTGTGTTGTCTTTTTCTTTTTGGAATAACTTTGCTTTTAAAAACAAGGAACATTCTGTCAGGCTTGTTGTTTTTGCTTCTGTTTGCATTTGATTGACCAAAGAGATGACTGACCTTGGAGATGGAGTGGAGTCCAGGATTGAGTCAGAACAAAATCCATTCCAGATAAAAGCCAAGCAATATGTCAGTAAATACCAGCCAACCAAGGCAGTGAAAACTATAGAGAGGCCCCACATCTAACTATTTTTAGTTGCAAGATGGCGAACGGCACTTAGCGTGAGTGTGAGCTCTCTGATTTATCTTTTAAAGATTGTTTTAATGAGTATAGAAGCCTATTAATTTTTAACCTTAGTTTTTAGTTTTTTAGTTTTAGTTTTAAACTAGTAAGTAGGAGGACGTCTCTTTCTATCGGGGAGACAACCATTGACCTTGAAACTGGGGCGGCTGCATGAAGAGAGAAATGACTAAGCAACTATACAGCCCTGCTTGTGGGAGAGGAACTGGGAAACGTTCCAGAGATTGCAGAGATTTAGACGATACAGAGGAACTGGGATGCCTGCCTCTTGCTAAACAAACAAAAATTAGTGAATATGAAGGTACAAAGGATATTTTTAATGTTCCGGTTTCGAACTCTTTCACACTGCTAGCAGAGATGAATGACGAGGAAACCAGTGTGAAAGAACCTTTTGATAACCTGCCTACTAAACCTTCAAGCAAGGGTAATGCTGGCATCCACTCGAATGACTGCACTAGAGCCCGTGAAAGCTGCATTGATGAGATACTATTTGAACACTCGACTACTCTAGACCTAGTTGCTAAAACGGTGGACTATATCTTTAAATACATAAAAGACATCCGAGGATCCTTGGAGAAGATTATTTCGCTTGTATCCCTAACAGGTAAAGACACTTCCCCTGATGTACCACCTGAGATGAAGCCCTTACAAATGCCCAGAGCACCCGTTTTACCTCATACCTCCTGTGTAATTCCTCAAGCTGCTGGCAATCAGAAAAGTGAGCAAAGTGAGCAAAATAAGAAGGAACAACACTTTGCACCTCCTCACAAACTGCTGCTGCAAGCTACCAAAATCTGCCTAACGGTTTGCCCCTTTAGAGGCAAGGTGATAAACTGGCATTATAAGAGTGATATAAGGAGACACCTAGCGGAGTTTCTGAGGGTAACCCCTAGCTCTATTGACCTGAAGCATACTGATCATATTAGCAGCAGACCTCAGAGGCAGAGAGTGCTGCTCTCCTTTAAAACCAAAAAGCTCCCTGCACTTATTATGTCCTCAAGAAGCCTTCTAATTAACGATGGAATCCTTGCTTCAAGAGTCTTTACCAATACCAAGATCTGCCCCCTCTTACCTAACTGCTGGTTCAAAAAGAAAGCAGACAAGTCGGAGGGTCCGCCAATTGCCACGACCCCAACTCCCCTGGCCGCAGATCTAATCAGCTGGATTGACGCCCCCCCTGCCTCCACTGACAAAGGCTATACATCTGGAGAATTCTACGGAGCGTGAGTTACTTCTATCCTTCTCCCAACTGCCAAAACTGGAGCAAACAGAGATAACGGACAGATTGGACGAGTTGCTACTCTGTCTCCGTAACTCAGAAGAGCATGCTCATGTAAATAAGATGAATTCCTCACCAATTGTAGATCAGTCTACACAAGCCCAAGTGGTACCTGTTTTAACGACCTTTGATCTGCAACCTGGCTGTACACGGCCTTGGGATGTCAAGCCCGGGCAGGATACAGTGGAAGATTCGACAACCCTCTGGTCAAACTCGGAAGCTGTGGCAAGACTGAATGCTCTTTTGGAGGCAAACCGAAAAGGATGCCTTCCACCTGCCTTACACTGCATGTTCCCTACAGCAACCGCAGATCCAAAAGGCCCACCCCCCTCAATCTTAGAGCATACTTTAAATGCAGAGTCTATGGACCTGTCGTTAAGTGATACTCCCGTGCACCAGAATCCATCCCTGCAGCTACCAATAATTAAGCCTCAATCCATGGCTGCTGCTGCGGTAAGTGGTGCTCGGAAATTGCCTGGTAAGCAAGCTACAATCACTTCCTTCTTCCAGCCTATTGCCCCACCCCTCGCCGCATGCATTCCCAGGTGGATTCTGCCGTGCTGGTTCCGCAAGGCCCAGCATGACTCGAAGGGGTGACCAGGAGATCACTTACTTTCTTATCCTGGAATGTAGCTGGCATTAAACCTAAGCTGATGGATCCATCCTTTGTCACCTACATAAAAGGCAGTTGTATTCTTTTGCTGCAAGAGACCTGGGCTTGTGAGGGCTTCTCCCAATCAGGGTATAAGGGCTTCTACCTGAATGCACAACAGAATCTACTATCACCTGGCAAGACCACAAGGTGGGTTGGCTACCTTAGTTTCTTTGGCCTTAAACCTGCAGGTGGAACAAATCGACATCCAGTCGTCATCCATGCTGGGTGTAAAGCTACAAACAGCGGAGGAAGTGTTCATGGTGATTAATGTTTATTTGCACCCAACCTATAAGAAAAACCTGGTGGACCAAAGATGGAGGGGAATTCAACTGACTCTTGAAACTCTCCTAGAGAAATATCCTGAAGCCACCTTCCTAGTTGCAGGAGATTTCAGCGGTCGATTGTCTCACTCTGATAAATCATTATTTGCTAAATATAATAAATATCCCTCACCACCCATTTAACCTCAGACCTTTTACCCAGGAATTTTAAAGACAGTGTTGCTACATACGCAGGTTTTAAATGTAGACAAACTTTGATGGCTCTTAATTTTCACCTCCTAAACGGAGCTCTCAGTTCTGATTACCCTGCCGAATTTACTTTCTGGTCAGGCTCCCGAGCCTCTACCATAGACTTTATTTGGACATCAGTAGACCTAATTCCCAAAATTTCCAACTTTAGGGTGGTAACGAGGCTGGAAAGTGACCATTTTCCATTAGAACTTTCTCTGACCCTGGACGGAGAATTGGCTACCTATTCCTGTGTGCCTATTACAAATAACCAGCTTCAGATGAGGCCCACTGCCTTAAAATGGACCGACAATATGGCTCAACGGATAAATGAACTCCTTTGGTCTGACCAACTGCAAGAGACAAGGGACTCCCTTATCCAGGCAGTTGAGCCACTGCCAATATATGACAATTTAGTAGAAATGCTAAAACCTTCGTTGGCTAAGGCCCCGGTAATGAATAGTAACAATTTCTCTCATAAAAAGTGGTTTGACGAGGAATGTAGACGCTTCAAGAACAGCCTATATAATGAATTCTTGGCATATAGGGCATCAAATGACCCCGCACCTAGCAGTCACCTTATGAACCTCAAGAGAAGGTATAAAGCACTATTAAAGGAAAAGAAGCTTGCGGCAGAAAGAAATGATTGGAAGAACCTTCTAAAAGCTGCAGAAAATAGAAATCCCTCCTCCTTTTGGCACCAAATTTCTCAATACCTGGGTAGACCGTTGTCAAGGATAGAACCTCAAATTTCAGCTGACACCTGGGAAAGCTTCTTCTCCGATTTATATGCAGCTCACGCTGCCAGCGGAGGAAGGTTAGATTTGGCCCCCTTGCCTGAGTGGGATCCTGTTACCTGCTCTGAAGTGGAAACACTTATAGGCCAATTTGAGGCGGGCAAGGCACCCGGAGACGATCTTATTTCCATAGATGTTATTAAAGCCAACAAGGATTGGTGGTGTCCACCCCTAGCAGCTCTTTTTACTTATATAAACAAAACAGCACAATTTCCTCCAAGCTGGAACTCGGCACTGATTGTGTTAATTCACAAGAAAGGGCCGCGCACAGACCCGGCCAATTTTAGACCAATTAGCCTGCTAAATGTTATCGGGAAGATCTATTCAAGATTTCTACTTAACAAATTAACGACCTGGATGGAAAGCAACAATATCATCGCAGAGGAACAGGCGGGTTTCCGCCCCGGAAGATCAACAACAGACCAAATCTTAATCCTAAATCACTTGGCCACCAAGTACGCTGGCAATGGCCTAAAAGCCCTCCACGTCGCCTTTATAGACTTTAAGCAGGCCTTTGATCTAATTCCCAGGAACCAGCTATGGACAAAATTGGCAGCGACATCTATCGATCGCCGCCTTCTCCTGCTGATTATTAATTTGCATACAAATACCCTCTTGAGGATTAGGATAGATAGTAAGGGGCTAGTCTCCAATCCGGTTGCCACCACTAGGGGGGTAAGACAGGGCTGTTTGCTTGCCCCTGCTCTGTTTAATTTCTATATTAATTTGCTAGTGGTGCATATGGCAAATGCTGATTTCCATCCACCAAAACTGGCAGGACGAGCCTTGAATGTCCTACTGTATGCGGACGATGCCGCCCTATTAGCTACCTCCCCCATCGGATTAAGGAGGATGCTTCGAGCTCTTCATGAATATGAGACCCAACACGAGCTCCAACTAAATTATGCCAAGACCAAAATAATGGTCTTTGCTGCTCGACTGAAACCTAATTTATGGTCAATTAATGGTATTCCTTTAGAGCAGGTCAGTTGCTTCAAATACCTGGGTCAGGTTGTAAGATCAAATAGGTCCTTCCTGGCGCACAGAGAATACATAGCCTCGAACGCATCCAAAGCAGCCTTGGTGATTAGAACCCTGTACTCCAAGAAACAGGCACAAACTGTCAAAGTTGCCTTGCGACTCTTTAAAATGAAAGTCCTCCCTCTTCTGCTGGTGGGCATTGCCTTGGGCTCACGTAGGGACTTTGAAAAATTGGAATCTATCCAAACCCAATTCCTCAGGGCCATACTCAGGATCCCCCCCTCTGTGGCAGGCGCGATCATGAGACTGGAAACCGGTTGTCAAGCCTTTAGGTATGTGGCCCTGAAAGCGAAGTTATGGCTATGGCTCAAGCTCTGTTTCAGACCGGTGGGTTTGGCCCCCTTGATTCTGAGGGATAACTTTAAATCTCCATGGGAAGGGGAGATAGTGGAGGAAGTGCAGAAGTGTGGGTTGTCCTCCCTTTATATAGAGTCCATGACGTATAGCCACGCAAAGGCGGTGATCGCTCAAAGATGAAGGGATATTGCCAGACAGGAGGACATAGCCCGTGTGAAACCTGGGTTGTTTCTGGGGGAGCAGTTGTATCGGGCTGCTCCAGCTCGCTACCTGGTGGATATCCACTACGTGGAATACTGCAGACTATTTACTGCGGCTAGGCTGAATGTTCTTGACTTGGCGGTTCTGAAGGGAAGATATGGAGGAGTCCCATATGACCAGAGATTATGCCACTGTGCATTGGGTGAGGTAGAATCCACAGAGCACATTTTACTGAGCTGTCCCATCTACAACGATTTAAGACAGTAGCTTATAACTCCATACTTACCCCAGCTCAGTTCCCGACAAAGAGGAAAGCAGACAGCATATCTGCTAAATAAGTCTTCTGGGAAAACAACTTTGTCAGTGGCTAAATTCCTTTTCCTGGCACTCAAGTGTCGGAAACGTATAACTGAATGCTTTGATGTGGGTTATCTGTGAGAGGTCTAGTACTGTGGCCCTACCTTATTTATGTACCCCTATGATGTTATAGTTTATAATTATTGTGTAATGTTTTATTTCTGACTATCGGTCGAATAAAGGAAATTGATTGATTGACTATTTTTAGTTCTTCCTATATCACAAGCATTCATTAACTTGGTTCAATGATCTGGAGCTCCATTTCTTCCTGAGGCTCTAATTCGCTTCTCTCTTCATTGCAGATGGTGAGGAATTAGAAGGGAAGAACAAGGGGGAGCACAACAGTATCCACATAGCGGAGAAGTCATATAAATATTCAGAGTGTGGAGAGAACATCCGTCAGAGCTCCCATTCCACCTCCCGTCAAAGAAAGAGCTTCGTTCAGAGGGATAGCCTCACTTCACACAAAAGAGGACAGAGCAGGGAGAAACCCTATCAGTGCTTGGAATGTGGGAAGAGCTTCAGTCAGAGGGCCCATCTCAATTCTCATCAAATGATTCATACAGGGGAGAAACCCTATCAATGCTTGGAATGTGGGAAGAGCTTTAACCAAAGCGCACATCTCACTTCCCATCAAAGAACTCATACAGGGGAGAAACCCTATCAGTGCTTGGAATGTGGAAAGAGCTTCAGTCAAAGCAGCTCTCTCACTTCCCATCAAAGAATTCATACAGGGGAGAAACCCTATCAGTGCTTGGAATGTGGAAAGAGCTTTCGGCTGAGTGGTGAACTCACTTCCCATCAAAGAATTCATACAGGGGAGAAACCCTATCAGTGCTTGAAATGTGGGAAGAACTTCAGTCACAGGCAGAATCTCACTTCCCATCAAAGAACTCATACAGGAGAAAAACCCTATCAGTGCTTCGAATGTGGGAAGAACTTCCGGGAGCGGACGAAACTCACTTTGCATCAAAGAACTCATACAGGGGAGAAACCCTATCAATGCTTCGAATGTGGGAAGAACTTCCGGGAGCGGATGAAACTCACTTTGCATCAAAGAACTCATACAGGGGAGAAACCATATCAGTGCTTCGAATGTGGAAGGAGCTTCACTGAAAGCTCCCATCTGACTTCCCATCACAGAATTCATACAGGGGAGAAACCCTATCAGTGCTTGAAATGTGGAAAGAGCTTTAATCAAAGCGCACATCTCACTTCCCATCGAAGAATTCACACAGGGGGAAAACCCTTTCAGTGCTTGCAATGTGGAAAGAGCTTCAGAAAGAGCTCCCATCTCACTTTCCATCAAAGAACTCATACAGGAGAAAAACCCTATCAGTGCTTCAAATGTGGGAAGAGCTTCGGGGAGGGGGCCAAGCTCACTTTGCATCAAAGAACTCATACAGGAGAAAAACCCTATCAGTGCTTGGAATGCGGGAAGAGCTTCAGGTGGAAGGACAGTCTCACTTACCATCAAAGAATTCATAGAGGGCAGAAACCGTATCACTGCTTGGAATGTGGGAAGAACTTCCGGGAGCGGACGAAACTTACTTTGCATCAAAGAACTCATACAGGGGAGAAACCCTATCAGTGCTTGCAATGTGGAAAGAGCTTCAGTCAGAGGAACAGTCTCACTTCCCATCAAAGAACTCATACAGGAGAAAAACCCTATCAGTGCTTCGAATGTGGGAAGAACTTCCGGGAGGGGACAAAGCTCACTTTGCATCAAAAAACTCATACCGGGGAGAAACCCTATCAGTGCTTGAAATGTGGGAAGAGCTTCAGAAAGAGCTCCCATCTCACTTCGCATCGCAGAATTCATACAGAGGGGAAAGCAAAAAAGAGAAATAAAACAAAAAATATTAAACAACCCTTACAAAATACAATTGTATAGAAAAGAGAAAGGGGGGATATAAACTAAAAATACTGTTTATGGCATTTGTATCATATATATCATATCATTCGTCAACCCATAGAAAGGCAGGCTCCCCCACTTCTCCCCTGCGTGACCCCCTCTTCTCCCCATATCCCGCCCTGAGAGATCCTTCCTTCCCTGCGTTCCTTGCAGGTCCCTTGCACCTCCAACTCTCCTCTTCCTATGTGTGTCCTCCTAAATTCAAAATAAAGGAATCTTAATATAAAATACAAAAAATAGATGATGATAATGATGATTTATTGATACCCTTCCCATCTGGCTGGGTTTCCCCAGTCACTCTGGGCAGCTTCCAACAAAATATTAAAATACAGTAATCCATCAAATATTAAAAGCTTCCCTAAACATGACTGCCTTCAGATGTCTTCTTAAAGTCTGGTAGTTGTTTTTTTCCTTTGACATCTGCTGGGAGGGTGTTCCACAGGGCAGGCACCGAAAAGAAAACTCCCATCTCCATCTGAAAATCATCTGTAGCAACAATTATTCATAATCTGCACTCCAGAATAAACCCAGCTGTATTTAGCATACAGTGGTGTAGTGGTTAAGAGCGATAGATTCGTAATCTGGGGAACCGGGTTTGCGTCTCCGCTCCTCCACCTGCAGCTGCTGGGTGACCTTGGGCCAGTCACACTTCTCTGAAGTCTCTCAGGCCCCACTCACCTCACAAGAGTGTTTGTTGTGGGGGAGGAGGGGAAAGGAGAATGTTAGCCGCTTTGAGACTCCTGAAGGGTAGTGATAAAGCGGGATATCAAATCCAAACTCTTCTTCTTCTTCTCCTCTTCACCAAGATGACACTTTCCCTTCATCTCCCTCCCTAGCCCAGCTTTCAAATCTTAACCAACTCAGACAGTGCAATATGACTCTTATAATGATCGTCTAACAATCCAAATTAGTATTTCTCCAGTTTCTAGGTCCAGTTTCTATAAAGCCTTTGAAAAACTGTTCCAACAAATCTCAGCCAAGTCACAATGGAAAATGATGGTTTCTTATGATGTTCATCCAATCCTGCTTCCTCTTCTTTCTTCTTTCCCTAATCTTTGGACATTTTAATCCACTGGGGATGGGGAAGCAGGCATCTTAATTCCCTTTCCTCAAACGAGATCATAGCTTGTCTTGTTCACAGTTTCCGGAGTTGCTTTGCATTCTCTGCCTCTCATTCCCACACCAGCTCAGCCCAACCTCCTCTTTCCCTGGGGCTCTTTCTCTCTCCTCCTGCTCTTCCCTCGCCTGCTCAACACAACCTTCTGCCTCTCCCAGCGACTCCTTTCCAACGACTCCCACCTTCTGACCCACACATTCCCCTCCGTCTCTTTTTCTGGGTCTTCAATGCCAAGGCGCTGCAGAAGCTTCTTTGGAGCGGATGCATCTGGTTCCCAATAAATCACGCAGAGGCAAAGTTCATTGGCAAAAGAAGAAGGTTTCTCAGCTTTTTCAAGGGATCCTTATTAAACTTGGGAATGTCTGCATGTGATCCCATCTCTACAGCCGACAAAAACACCAGAGAGAAGGTGGGCTGGAGCCTGAGAGGCGAAAGCATTGGCCTCGAACGTAGGCCTCAGGGACGCTTTCCCCCCTGGAGACCTGGGACCCCTTCTCCTTCTGAAGGGACCTCCGAGGAGGAAGCCAGGGCAGATCAGTCCCTGGACCGTGGAGGCGATTCCAAGTGCTTTACATTTCCTAAAGTCCACAATAATCTCTTTTACAGATAGGTAGCTGTGTTGGTCTGCCATAGTCAAAATAAAAAAATTCCTTCCAGTAGCACCTTAAAGACCAACTAAGTTAGTTCTTGGTATGAGCTTTCGTGTGCATGCACACGAAAGCTCATACCAAGAACTAACTTAGTTGGTCTTTAAGGTGCTACTGGAAGGAATTTTTTTATTTTAATAATCTCTTTTGTTTTCTTTCAGCTAAGGAGGAAGTTGTTTTTCCTGCACCCCTCCCCCAACTGCTCAACATCCTTCCTATAGGCCGCCTCCCCCTCTCCAGCCGTGATTAAACCAACCACCGTTGTATCGTCTGCAAACTTAATGATCTTATTACTGGGGTATTTGGGGGCACAGTCAGCTGTATAGAGCGTATATAAAAGTGGGCTCAACACTTACCCCTGTGGCACCCCCATATTCATGAGATCCGCAGAGACGTGGGAATCCATCCTGACCCGTTGGGAACGGTTTGATAGAAAATTTAATATCCACCTGTACAAACATGGTGGAAGTCCCAGGTCTAATAGTTTGGGCACCAATCTATGCGGAAGAATAGTATTAAATGCAGAACTAAAGTCTACAAATAACAATCTTGCATAGTTCCCTTTCTTCTCCAAATGAGTCAGGACAGCATGTAAAGCCATTGCCACAGCATCCTCCGTGGATCCCTTTGCCTTGTACGCAAACTGGTAAGAGTCAAGTCCTACTGGCAGACAAGATATGATACGGTTCCTTGCCAGTTTTTCAAAACATTTCATTATAATGGGTGTCAACGCCACACGGCGAAAATCATTCAGACTGTCTATCTTTGGGTTTTTTGACAGGGGTATGATGGTACCGGATTTTAGACAGGGTGGAAGGGCGGCTTGGGCTAGAGACTACTTAAAAATCTTCCTAAAGATTCTGCCAGTTGGTCCAACAATCTCTTAGCACCCTGCCAGCCCCCCCATCCGGGCCCATAGCCTTCCTTGTGTTTGCCTCCTTTCATATTCGCCTCACTTCTCCCTCTTCCACCCTGGCAGCATTTCCTGCAGGTAGTGAGGCCAATAGCTCTGACATCCTTGTTGGAGCCACTGTTGGTGTCACCTCAAATCGGGCAAAGAAGGTCTTCAACTCTCCCACCAAGGAAGCCGTACTCTCTACCACTGATGTATTTCTCGATTTATAACCAGTCAGATGTTGAACTCCCTGCCACATTTGTCTAGGATCATGATTTCTCAGATGGTCCTCAATTTTTCCTCTGTACTCCGCTTTTGCTTTCCTGGGCTGGACTGGGAGGACCCCAGTTCAGCCAGTCCCCCACTGGGCTCCATTGGCCCCAAGACTTCTCCTGTTGAACTACTGCCTGAGGCGGAGGAACAAGCGAGGGCCATCCAGAAAGGGCCCCTGGGACCCCGAGGGGCCAGCAGGGGATTCTCCAGCCTCGTCTGGGGAAGAGCCCCCCTTTCCCCTATTCCTGCAGGTGGAGCCCTTCTCCTGGCGCTGACTCTTGGGGTGACCAAGGATGCTGCTCCGGGGGTCAAACTCCCCTGAGGGAACCCTCCACCTCAGAGGGGATAAAGCCCTTATTATTACTACTACTACTACTACTACTACTGTTATTCTCCTCCTCCTTGGGCCTTTCCCTCCTGGCCCCCTTCGCAGACCCCGGCGGATCCCCCAAGGCCGCTTGCCTGGCGTCTCCCAACAGTGAGGCCTCCTCCGTGGGGCAACATGGCGAGGAGAGAGGCTGCCCTGCGGAGGCCAAGCCATCATGGCAGGAAGGCGGCTGAGGACCCAAGGTGCCGCCCTCCTTCATCCGGGAGGAGAGACCCCGAGAGCGTGGGACCCCGAGGCCCACAGGGGAGCCATGGCGTCTCTGGGAAAAACAAAATGGCGTTCCCTCCTATTTCGGAAAAGGGCGGGAAACCCCTTCTCCTGGCCCTGCCGCCTCCTGGGCTCCTCCTGGGCCTCCCTGGCCATGGGGGGGGGAATCCAGCTGCCCCCAAATAATGGGGGGGGGGAGAGGAAGAGGAAGGATGAAGGAGAAGCTGGGAGGGGGAGCAGCCATGAGGGAAACTCAGAGGGAAAACTCCCTCAGGAAAGCGGGCGAAGGAGAGGAGGCGGCCCAGGGGAATCTGCAAGGGGATTGGCCAGCTGCCCAATGGAGAGGCTTCTGATTGGTCCAGCCCTGCTCTGGGGTGGGAAATGGGGTCAGATGGTTCTGGAAGCCCAGTGTTACTGGAAAAATCCGTGGTCTCCCTTGGACAAAAACAAAGACACCAACCAGGATAACTTGGAGCAAATCAGAAGCCTGTAGGCTTGGCCTTGATTGAACTGTTGCAACAGGGTATTCCCTTCCCTTGCAGGAGAGAGGAACGACCCAGAAAATGGTGTGCAAGACCTTATAAAGACTTTTGAAATTCCCATCCTCTAGGTCAAGCCCACCCCCAGAAACATCATGCATACATCACAGAAAGGAGGGGTTGAGGGAGGAGTTGTGGTGGTAACCTGAGTGTCCTGTCACCTGGCTGGTTCCTCCTTTCCCCCTCCCCATGAGTCACTTCCAGGTGACAGAGGGGAGTTTCCAGTTTCCTGCCCCCAGAGGGAAGAGCTGATCATTGTCCTTTGTTCCAGTCTGTGCTGAATCCACTCCCATATGCAAGTTCTTTGTGATCTTGATGGTCTTCAGTCTGGGACCATCAGGGTTGGCATGGCAACTGGGCAGGGCTCCAGTGGATGTGCTGGGATGCTCAAGGGATTATGGCTGCCCTGTATCAAACCTTCCCCATTTTGTAGTCCTTCCTTCATGGAGTCAAATAAAAGTGGAACAGTGCAGATCCAATGTATGGTGGATTTTTCTATGAATTTATAACAGAAGCGTAGCGTATGTCGTGTGTGAGTGAGTGTGTGTGTGGAGTTTGTACAAACTGAATGATTGGGGGGGGGATCCTGCTACACCAGGAGAAACTGGGTTTTTGGCAGGAAAGGCGGGGAAAGGAAGGCCGGGGTCCCTCTGGCTCTGGACTGGAGTCTGGTCCCCTCTCTCCACCATCCTGGTCTTCCCCTTCCTTTTTCATGCGCCCCCTCCTGCCCCCCCCCGGTCGCGTGTGCGTTTCCTTCCTCGCCTGGGACTCTTCCTCCTCCGTCTCTTTTCCTGGGGTGAGAAGCAGAACAACCCGTCTTTTGGGGAGGGGAGGGGTCTCCCGGCTGGGAAGCCCCCCTCCCTCCCCCGCCCCCCTGAGCTGGAGGGTGTTTCTTGGGAGGGGGGTGTCTGGAGGGAGCCATTGCTGAGCCCAAGGCACCTCCCGCCACTAGGCAGCCCTTCGCCTCTTCTCCCTCCCAGCCTTTCCTTGGGATGTTGGGGGAGGGGGAGAGCCAAGGCAACCCCCCATGGACCCCCCCCCGTCTCCCTTGCAGTTAGTCTGGTGGGATGTGGGCTCCTTGGGGCAGAGGGAGGGAAGGGGGCAGCCCCTAGGGCGCAGGCGCAGAAGCAGGAAAACTGCAGGCAGGGAGAGGGAGGGGAGGACTCGGCTTGGCAAGGGTTAAGAGGAGCAGAGCTGGATTCCTAGAGATGACAGGAAGTGAAGGGGGAGTGAAGGTCCTCCATGGCTAAATCCCCCCTCCCTCCCTGCTTTCTTCTTCTCTCTCCTTTGCAAAAGCCCCTCCTGGACTCGGGTGAGTCTCCTCTCTCTGCCCCCTGAGGGTGCAATGGGGAGAAGGGGGTCCCAGGGGGGCAGGGAGGGGGCATGGGGGTCCCTGCTCAGGTCATGCCTGGTGGGGGGAGACCCCCAAGTCGGGGAGCAGGGGGTCCTCCCTTGTCCTCTCTGCCAAGCCAGGGAGGGGCCACTTCGCAGGAAATATGCAGCTCTGCTCTTCCTTGGGATCCAGATGCTGCCTTCCTTTTTGGGGGGGGGGGCTTGGGGTCAAGGAAATAAACCCCCTTCAGAGGGAGGGAAAAGTCACCTTTGGGAACAGAGGCTGCAGCCAGAGGGGAACATTCCCACGTGGGGGGAGCACAGGGAGAAGAAAAGCCCGTCTGCATCTCCAGACCACTTCCTGTGTCCCAGATGCAACAACACATGTCTCTCCCCCAGATCTCACTCCCAAAGACACACTCTTCCATGGTCTCCTAAGACAGATGGATGCCACCCAGCCAACCATCCCCTCCCCTCCCCCTCCTGGTGCCCCTTGAAGTTGGCTTGAGGGCAGGGGGAGGGTCCACCCCACCAGATGAAGAGAGAGGAGGTCCTTCCATCTGGAAAATGGGAATGCTTGCAAAGATTTCCATGAAGATGAGTGCCGCATAGATAATAAAATTTTATTTTGTGGAATTCCCCCGCTTACACAAAGATTAATACAGTGGTACCTCGGGTTAAGAACTTAATTTATTCTGGAGGTCCATTTTTAACCTGAAACTATTCTTAACCTGAGGTATCATTTTAGAAAATGGGGCCTCCGCTACCACCACCATGCAATTTCTGTTCTAATCCTGAAGCAAAGTTCTTTACCCGAGGTACTATGTCTGGGTTAGTGGAGTCTGTAACCTGAAGCATCTGTAACCCAAGGTACCACTGTACCCATCAATTAAATACACAACAAAATGGTTACAGAAAAGAACAGAGCAATGTGTAGAAAAATATCATCTTTCTTCTCCCTTTTTCCCTTAGGGTCCAGTGTGCTTTGAAGACGTAGCTGTTCCTTTCCCAGAGGAGGACTGGGCTTTGCTGGATCCTGACCAGAGAGCTCTGCAGAAGGAAGTCAAGGAGGAGAATCCTGGGATCGTGGCCTCTCTGGTAAGGCTCCCTGCTGGATCATAAGATCAGTTTTGAAATTCCATACAGATCTCTGAAGGACAAACCTCCTCTATTTTGAGGGAGCCCCATAGCGCCACCTGCAGCATCTGAGATGTCAACACACCCACAACTCTCCATAGGAGATGCATCTCCTGTTCTGTCTGGGAATATTCTTCCACCAGTCCTGCCTTTTCCAACCAGGAGGAGGCTGCTCTGAGCTGCCCAGGCCTTCTTCAGTGTAGGCTTCAGAGATCTCAAGGATGTGGAGGTACATCCTGTCTAATTCTCTTTTTCCCTTTCTGCTTCTGTTTTTGGTTGAGCAACGAAAGAGCCAGGCTTTTCGAATCTCCGGGTCCCATAAATAAGTTAGGTAATACCAGCCAAAAAAGGCAGTAACTCCCTTCCCTTCTTCCTCTTTCACAAGCATTCATTTGCATTGTTCAATTTCTTCCACAGGCTATTATTGTTAATGATAATAATACTGCCATATACCAGTAGATTGTAGGTTGTAGGTGGTGAATTGGAAAGGAAGAAGAAGGGAGAGAACAAGAAAAATCTTCACAATGGAGAAATCATATAAATATTAAGAGTGTGGAGAGAACTTTAGTCGAAGCTCCCAGTCCACTTCCCATCAAGGAAAGCTCTTCGTTCAGAAGGAGAGCCTCACTTCACATGAAAGAACTAACGGGGGGAAGAAATTAGTGCTTGAAACGTGAGGAAAGCTTCCTTCGCAGCTCCACCCACAATTCCCATGAGATACTTCATACAGGGGAGTGTTTGGAAAAAGTTTCACCTGGAAAACCAGTCTCAGTTTCCATTCAGTAAATCACAGCAAGGAAAATAATAGAATTGTAGAAAATGGTATAAGGCATATGGTATAAGGAAACTTGATGAGGAATTAAGGGGAAAGACAGTGTTGACCCAGAGTAGTTACAAAATTAATGTTCTCTCCCCAAGTGCCACAGACCCTCCTCCAAAGAGAGCTTCTCTGAAGAAAGCACAAGCAAAAATTACTCCATTTTACGTGAATAAGGAAAATGAGGAGGTGGCTAAGAAACACCAGTAGCCAGATCCTATTACTGACCTTATAGGATCTCTCAGCAGCTCTAAGGAAGAGCAGAAAGAGGTTTTGGGCCCAGGCAGCTCAACTGCTAAGTCATCTCTGGCACTGAGACCAGGAGCTCAAGCGACTCAAGGCCAAATCCAGGCTAAACAGGTAGAGGAACTAATCTGAAAGAAAAATTCAAAATTAAAGCAAGTATAAAAGACTGCTACTCCCAAACCTCTGGGACCAAAGAGGGACTATCAGTCACTGGGTGGCTTGTAGTACTAACAGAGGACATGGAACACTTAAAGTCCTTTTTGGCTGACTGTAATAAAATTCTTACCATCCTGATAGGTACTTGTAAACCCTTCTGAATAAAATCTTGCAGAGTCTGTGGCACCAGCTAATGCAACAATTTCTCTTTCCATACCATTAAAAATAGATCAATAAGGGAGGTTTGATTCGTCCACATGGCAAAAGGAGGTCTAAAAGTACAAAGAGCAAAAATTTAAAAAATAGTGCAATATTAAAAAGTTGACTTGAAAAAGCTTTTTAACCTTTAAAGCCATGCATCCTGTGAATCTCAAACCCTCCTTCCATAACCTTTTCCACGCATCCAATTCAATGTTATGCCCAATATCAATTGCCCATTTTATCACTGATTCCTTTACTTCTTCATCTTTTGTATACCAAGGAACAGCTTCTAAACAAACACTAACTTTACTACAGCCTCCATTTCTTCCCCTTCTATTTGCCAGGAGGTGATGGGCCCAGTGGCCATGATCTTGGTTTTTTTGATGTTGAGCTTCAGACCATATTTTGCGCTCTTCTCTTTCACCCTCATTAAAAGGTTCTTTAATTCCTCTTCACTTTCTGCCATCAAGGTTGTGTCATCTGCATATCTGAGGTTGTTGATGTTTCTTCCGGCAATCTTAATTCCGGCTTGGGATTCATCCAGTCCAGCCTTTCGCCTGATGAATTCTGCATATAAGTTAAATAAGCAGGGAGACAATATACAGCCCTTGCCGTACTCCTTTCCCAATTTTGAACCAATCAGTTGTTCCATATCCAGTTCTAACTGTTGCTTCTTGTCCCACATAGAGATTTCTCAGGAGACAGATGAGGTGATCAGGCACTCCCATTTCTTTAAGAACTTGCTATAGTTTGCTGTGGTTGACACAGTCAAAGGCTTTTGCAAAGTAAATGACGCAGAAGTAGATGTCTTTCTGGAACTCTCTAGCTTTCTCCATAATCCAGCGCATGTTTGCAATTTGGTCTCTGGTTCCTCTGCCTCTTCTAAATCCAGCTTGCACTTCTGGGAGTTCTCGATCCACATACTGCTTGAGCCTACCTTGTAGAATTTTACGCATAACCTTGCTAGCGTGTGAAATGAGTGCAATTGTGCGGTAGTTGGAGCATTCTTTGGCACTGCCCTTCTTTGGGATTGGGATGTAGACTGATCTTCTCCAATCCTCTGGCCACTGCTGAGTTTTCCAAACTTGCTGGCATATTGAGTGTAGCACCTCAACAGCATCATCTTTAAAAATTTTAAATAGTTCAGCTGGAATACCATCACTTCCACTGGCCTTGTTATTAGCAGTGCTTTCTAACACCCATTTGATTTCACTCTCCAGGATGTCTGGCTCAAGGTCAGCAACCGCACTACCTGGGGTGTACGAGACATCCATATCTTTCTGGTATAATTCCTCTGTGTATTCTTGCCACCTCTTCTTGATGTCTTCTGCTTCTGTTAGGTACTTTCCACTTTTGTCTTCTATTATGGTAATCTTTGTACGAAATGTCCCTTTCATATCTCCTATTTTCTTGAACAGATCTCTGGTTTTTCCCATTCTGTTGTTTTCCTCTATTTCTTTGCATTGCTCGTTTAAGAAGGCCTTCTTGTCTCTCCTTGCTATTTTTTGGAAATCTGCATTCAATTTCCTGTATCTTTCACTATCTCCCTCACATTTTGCTTGCCTTCTCTCCCCCGCTATTTGTAAGGCCTCGTTGGACAGCCACTTTGCTTTTCATTGGGATGGTTTTCGTTGCTGCCTTCTGTATAATGTTACAAGCCTCCATCCATAGTTCTTCAGGCACTCTGTCCACCAAATCTAAACCCTTAAACCTGTTCCTCACTTCCACTGTGTATTCATAAGGGATTTGACTTAGATTGTATCTTACCGGCCCAGTGGTTTTTCCTACTTTCTTCAGTTTAAGCTTGAATTTTGCTATAAGAAGCTGATGATCTGAGCCACAGTCAGCTCCAGGTCTTGTTTTTGCTGACTGTATAGAGCTTCTCCATCTTTGGCTGCAGAGAATATAATCGATCTGATTTCGATGCTGCCCATCTGGTGATGTCCATGTGTAGAGTCGTCTCTTGTGTTGTTGGAAAAGCGTGTTTGTGATGACCAGCTTGTTCTCTTGACAGAACTCTATTAGCCTTTGCCCTGCTTCATTTTGATCTCCAAGGCCAAACTTGCCAGTTCTTCCTTTTATCTCTTGATTCCCTACTTTAGCATTCCAATCCCCTATAATGAGAAGAACATCCTTCTTTGGTGTCACTTCTATAAAGTTTTGTAAGTCTTCATAGAACTGGTCAATTTCAGTTTCTTCAGCAACCAGTGGTTGGTGCATAAACTTGGATTACTGTGACGTTAAAAGATCTGCCTTGGATTCGTATCGAGATCATTCTATTATTTTTGAGACTGCATCCCTGTACAGCTTTCGCCACTCTTTTGTTGACTATGAGGACCACTCCATTTCTTTTACGGGATTCTTGCCCACAGTAGTAGATATGATGGTCATCAGAACTGAATTCGCCCATCCCTGTCCATTTTAGTTCACTGATGCCCAGGATGTCAATATTTATTCTTGCCATCTCATTTTTGACCACCTCCAACTTACCCAGGTTCATGGTTCTTACATTCCAGGTTCCTATGCAATAATTTTCTTTACAGCATTGGACTTTCCTTTCGCTTCCAGGCATATCCGCAACTGAGCGTCCTTTCGGCTTTGGCCCAGCCGCTTCATCAGCTCTGAATCTACTTGTCCTTGTCCTCCGCTCTTCCTCAGTAGCATGTTAGACGCTGCCCAGGAGGACTCCCCTGAGTGAGTGCTTGAGGGCCCTGCTTTTGCCACTTACCATCTGGCCTGGGGCGGGGCCTGGGGCCTCACAAGGACTGCGTGCCACTTGCTGCCTGCTGCCCAGGAGGAGTCCCCTGAGTGCCTGAGGGCCCTGCTCCTCCCTGCCACTTACCACCTGGCCCAGGGCGGGGCCTGACAGGCCTCACTAGGACAGTTGTTACTGCCGGAGGGGCACAGAGTGTTTTTAAAATGTTTTTTAAAAATTTTCTTTGGATTTTTTGTATGTGGGGGGTGGGGGTGGGATGGATGTTTGGTTGGGCTTGGGGAACTATTATTTTTTCATTTTGATGTTTTTGTAATTTTTACATTTTTTTTGTTTGTATTGTTTTATTGGTTTTATTTGTTTGTTTAAGGTGTTATTTTGTTTTTAGGGGGAGGGGTCAGGGCTGCCGGGGAGTGGGCCCCAGCCCATAAAATGGCTGGGGCATGTTCCACAGAGGGGGATGCACTGGGACAACCGATCTCAGTGATCACGGGTAGGAGGAGGAGTTACGCTAAGACCAGACCATGTCATTACAGAGGAGGCAGGTTTAGTCGTTGTCTGAGGACTATCCCTGCCTCCGGGTCTGGTCCTGACCGGATGGATACTAGAATCAGCAAGGGATACCCACATGACCTGAAGGTGCTGCTGTGCAATGCCAGGTCAATGATTCATAAGACCACTGCCATCCATGACTTGATCATGGATGGAGGACTTGACCTGGCATGTGTAACAGAGACTTGGTTGGATGAAGCAGATGGGCCTGTCCTTGCCGCTGCTTGCCCACCAGGTTTCTCTTACGCACAGCAACCCAGGTCATGTGGGCGGGGAGGGGGGGTTGCAGTGATTTTTAGGAAGTCATTAGTTTGCACCAGGCGTCCTATTGGGAAGACCCAGTTTTCTGAGTGCATGTTCTGGAAGTTGGGCAATAGGGGCAGTACAGGATTCCTTTTGGTGTACCGACCTCCCCGCTGCACCAAGGATTCCCTGCCCGAGCTGCTTCAGGTCGTGGCGGATGTTCTCCTGGAGACACCTAGCCTGGTCGTCCTAGGGGATTTTAACATCCATGCCGACACGACCTTACAAGGGGCCGCTCGGGACTTCGTGGAAAGCATGGCCTCCATGGGGCTGTCCCTGAATAAGTCTGGTCCAACCCATAGCCGTGGACATGCCTTGGACCTGGTGTTTACCTCTATGGATGTTGGTGATCTGACACTAAGTAAAAGCGAAACCAAAGATGTGCCATGGTCAGATCACTTCCTGGTGCAACTGGACTTCTCCGCGACCCTTCCCCTCTGCAGGGAGGTGGGACCAATTCGGATGGTCCGCCCCCGCCACTTAATGGATCCAAATGGTTTCCAGAGAGTGGTAGGGGATGCTTTATCCCATGTTGATGGCCTTTCAGCTGATTCCCTGGTGGCCCGCTGGAAAGTGGAGTTAACCAGGGCTATTGACTGTTTGGCTCCGAAGCGCCCTCTCCGATTGCATGGAGCCCGGACAGCCCCGTGGTTTTCCACGGATCTGAGGGCAATGAAACAATCGTTGAGACGGCTAGAGCGCCGGTGGCGGATAACTCATTCCGAATCTGACCGGACACAGGTTAGAGCTCAACGTCGAGCCTACCAAGTGGCGATAGCGATGGCGAAGAAGAATTTCTTCGCCGCGTCTATTGCATCTGCAGAAAACAGCAGCAGGAGACTTTTTCAGGTGGTTCACAATTTAGCGGAACCACCTGCAACATCGGGGCCCAGTACGGGCCACATGTTCTCCTGCAATGATTTTGCAAAGTTTTTTGCAGATAAAATCGCCCAGATTCGGGAAGAAGTAGACTCCACCGTGGGAGCAGGGCCGGGGCGGGAGAGTGCTAGAGTTCTGTCTAGTCAAGTTGAGTGGGATCAATTCCAATCTGTTACCTCCGAGGATGTGGACAGGCTGCTTGGACGAGTGAAACCAACCACCTGTCTCCTGGATCCTTGCCCATCCTGGCTTATAAAAGCTAGCCGGGAAGGGCTGGGCGATGGGCTTCGTGGGGTGGTGAATGCTTCCCTCCGTGAGGGAGCCTTCCCAGACCCGCTGAAAGAGGCGGTTATTAAACCGCTTCTTAAAAAACCATCTTTAGATGCGGCCACGATGGCCAACTATCGCCCAGTCTCAAATCTTCCATTCCTGGGCAAGGTGATTGAGCGAGCGGTTGCCGAACAACTCCAGGCACGCCTGGAAGAAGCGGACCATTTGGATCCCTTTCAGTCGGGATTCAGGCCTCATCATGGGACTGAAACTGCCTTGGTCGCACTGGTTGATGATCTCCGGCGGGCTAGGGACAAAGGTGAGAGCTGTTTCCTAGTTCTGCTGGATCTCTCAGCGGCGTTCGATACCATCGACCATAGCATCCTTCTGGACCGTCTTGAGGGGCTGGGAGCTGGGGGCACTGTTATACAGTGGTTCCGCTCCTTCCTCCTGGGCCGTGTTCAGAAAGTGGTGGTGGGGGATGAGTGTTCAGATCCCTGGGCTCTCACTTGTGGGGTGCCTCAGGGTTCTGTCCTCTCCCCCATGCTTTTCAACATCTACATGCGGCCGCTGGGAGAGATCATCAGGAGGTTTGGGCTGGGTGTTCATCAGTATGCGGATGACACCCAGCTCTACCTCTCTTTTAAATCAGAACCAGTGAAGGCAGTGAAGGTCCTGTGTGAGTGTCTGGAGGCGGTTGGAGGATGGATGGCGGCTAACAGATTGAGGTTGAATCCTGACAAGAGAAGTACTGTTTTTGGGGGACAGGAGGCGGGCAGGTGTGGAGGATTCCCTGGTCCTGAATGGGGTAACTGTGCCCCTGAAGGACCAGGTGCGCAGCCTGGGAGTCATTTTCTACTCACAGCTGTCCATGGAGGCACAGGTCAAATCTGTGTCCAGGGCAGCTGTTTACCAGCTCCATCTGGTACATAGGCTGAGACTCTATCTGCCTGCAGACTGTCTCGCCAGAGTGGTGCATGCTCTGGTTATCTCCCGCTTGGACTACTGCAATGCACTCTACGTGGGGCTACCTTTGAAGGTGACTCGGAAACTACAACTAATCCAGAATGCGGCAGCTAGACTGGTGACTGGGAGCGGCCGCCGAGACCATATAACACCGGTCTTGAAAGACCTGCATTGGCTTCCAGTACGTTTCCGAGCACAATTCAAAGTGTTGGTGCTGACCTTTAAAGCCCTAAACGGCCTCGGTCCAGTATACCTGAAGGAGCGTCTCCACCCCCATCAGTCTGCCCGGACGCTGAGGTCCAGCGCCGAGGGCCTTCTGGCGGTTCCCTCATTGCGAGAAGCAAAGCTACAGGGAACCAGGCAGAGGGCCTTCTCGGTAGTGGCGCCCGCCCTGTGGAACGCCCTTCCAGCAGATGTCAAAGCGATAAACAACTACCTGACATTCAGGAGACATCTTAAGGCAGCCCTGTTCAGGGAAGTTTTTAACGTATGATATTTTACTGTATTTTTGGTTTTTATGGAAGCCGCCCAGAGTGGCTGGGGAGGCCCAGCCAGATGGGCGGGGTATAAATAATAAATTATTATTATTATTATTATTCTGACCTGAGGGGCTCGTCTTCCAGCGTCATAACTTTTATATGCCTGTTGCCTTCGTCCATGGAGTTTTCTTGGCAGGGCTACTGGAGTGGCTTGCCGGTTCTTCCTCCAGGTGGATCACGTTTGGTCTAAACTCTCCACTATGACCTGTCCGTCTTGGGTGGCCCTGCACAGCTTAGCTCATAGCGTCTCTGAGTTATTCAAGCCCCTTCGTCACAACAAGGCAGTGATCCATGAAGGGGAAAATATCAATTATGTTTCTCATTTTATTGTGCATGTGTCTGCTTGGTAAGAAGCCAGCTTGATCTATGTGTATTATTTCGTTCAATATATTTTATAATCATTATTGAACAATGATATAGGTCTATAATTTTTGATTAGTGTTGGATCTGCTCCTTGTTTGGGTCTCAGTTTGATAAGTGCTTCTTCCCATGATTTTGGTATTCTTCCTTCCTTTAAAATTCCGTTCAGTACTGTTTCATTGGTTCTGATAATATATCTTCTAACTTCTTATAAAATGCCGCCGATAATCCATCCTTACCTGGGGACTTTCCTATCTTTGCTTTTGAGATTGACTGCTGCACCTCCATCATCGCTGTTGGTAGATTTAGTTCTATTTTCTAATCTGCTATTGTCGGGAGTCTATTTTGTGCTATGTATCTTTCCATTTCCTCTTCATCTTCTTCTTCTTCATGGTAAAATTTCCCATAGTAATTGAATTTTTTTTGGCATATTTCTTTAGGATCTTCAATTAGTTTTCATTTCTCAATTACTCTCTCTTTTTTTTCTTCTTCAATTGCCACACAAGTAGCCTACCTGATTTATTGGCACCACTGGAGAGGTATAGAAATGGGGCTTCTGTTGGGAAGGGGCCGCCCCATTTGTGCTTCTCCAGGGGCAGGAGAATCCCTGCAGGGCCTCTGAGGCTCCCTTTCCTTCTTCCTCTCTCCCAGGACCCTGTAGCTTCTTTTGGCCCCTTGACTCCTTGGGAAAGATAAAAGGGATGGATTCTGCAAACCTAGTGAGGATGGAAGGGGGAAGATGGACGGTAGACCTGGTCAGGTTGTCTCCTGCATCCCTCCCCACAACTTTTGAGCGCTCCTTCCCAGGAACCTCCGAGAGATCTGGTGAGTTCCAGGGGAGGGGAGATGGGAACATGGAGGGATGGAGGGTGAAGAGGGAAAGTTCTCTGGCCAGAAATGAGATAAAGCAGGGATTTTGCTGTGGGTGGGGCCCCCAACATATTGGGAGGCTTCCCCTCCAGCCAGAAAATCCCTGCAGGGCCTCTGAGGCTCCCTTTCCTTCTTCCTCTCTCCCAGGACCCTCTAGCTTGTTTTGGCTCCTCAACTCCTCAGGAAGGATGAAAGAGACGGATCCTGCAAACCTAGCAAGGATGGAAGGGGGAAGATGGACGGTTGACCTGGTCAGGTTGTCTCCTGCATCCCTCCCCACAACCTCTGAGCGTTCCCTCCCAGGGACCTCCGAGAGATCTGGTGAGTCCCAGGGGAGGGGAGATGATGATGATGATGATGATGATGATAATAATAATAATAATAATAATAATAATAATAATAATAATAATAATAATAATTATTTATTATTTATACCCCGCCCATCTGGCTGGGCTTCCCCAGCCACTCTGGGCGGCTTCCAAAAGAATATTAAAATACTATAATACATCAAACATTAAAAGCTTCCCTAAACAGGGCTGCCTTCAGATGTCTTCTAAAACCCTGGTAGTTGTTGTTCTCTTTGACATCTGGTGGGAGGGTGTTCAACAGGGCGGGTGCCACCACCGAGAAGGCCCTCTGCCTGGTTCCCTGTAACTTGGCTTCTCGCAGTGAGGGAACCGCCAGAAGGCCCTCGGCGCTGGATCTCAGTGTCCGGGCTGAACGATGGGGGTGGAGGCGCTCCTTCAGATATACTGGACCAAGGCCGTTTAGGGCTTTAAAGGTCAGCAGCAACACTTTGAATTGTGCTCGGAAACGTACTGGGAGCCAATGTAGGTCTTTCAAGACCGGTGTTATGTGGTCTCTGCGGCCGCTCCCAGTCACCAGTCTAGCTGCCACGTTCTGGATTAGTTGTAGTTTCCGGGTCACCTTCAAAGGTAGCCCCACGTAGAGCGCGTTGCAGTAATCCAAGCGGGAGATAACCAGAGCATGCACCACTCTGGCGAGGCAGTCCACAGGCAGATAGGGTCTCAGCCTGCGTACCAGATGGAGCTGGTAAACAGCTGCCCTGGACACGGATTTGACCTGTGCCCCCATGGACACCTGTGAGTCCAAAATGACTCCCAGGCTGCGCACCTGGTCCTTCAGGGGCACAGTTACCCCATTCAGGACCAGGGAATCCTCCACACCTGCCCGCCTCCTGTCCCCCAAAAACAGTACTTCTGTCTTGTCAGGATTCGACCTCAATCTGTTAGCCGCCATCCATCCTCCAACCGCCTCCAGACACTCACACAGGACCTTCACTGCCTTCACTGGTTCTGATTTGAAATAGAGGTAGAGCTGGGTATCATCCGCATACTGATGAACACCCAGCCCAAATCCCCTGATGATCTCTCCCAGCGGCTGCATGTAAATGTTGAAAAGCATGGGGGAGAGGACAGAACCCTGAGGCACCCCACAAGTGAGAGCCCAGGGGTCTGAACACTCATCCCCCACCACTTTCTGAACACGGCCCAGGAGGAAGGAGCGGAACCACTGTGTGACAGTGCCCCCAGCTCCCAGCCCCTCAAGACGGTCCAGAAGGATGTTATGGTCGATGGTATCAAACGCCGCTGAGAGATCCAGCAGAACTAGGAAATAGCTCTCACCTTTGTCCCTAGCCCTCCGGAGTTCATCAACCAGTGTGACCAAGGCAGTTTCAGTCCTATGATGAGGCCTGAATCCCGACTGGAAGGGATCCAAATGGTCCGCTTCTTCCAGGCGTGCCTGGAGTTGTTCAGCAACCACTCGCTCAATCACCTTGCCCAAGAATGGAAGATTTGAGACTGGGCAATAGTTGGCCATTGTGGCCGCATCTAAAGATGGTTTTTTAAGAAGCGGTTTAATAACCGCCTCTTTCAGCGGGTCTGGGAAGGCTCCCTCACGGAGGGAAGCATTCACTACCCCACGGAGCCCATCACCCAGCCCTTCCCAGCTAGCTTTTAGAAGCCAGGATGGGCAGGGATCAAGGAGCCAAGTGGTTGGTTTCACTTGTCCAAGCAGCCTGTCCACATCCTCGGAGGTAACAGATTGGAATTGATCCCACACAATTTGACTAGACAGGACTCTAGCACTCTCCTGCCCCGGCCCTGCTCCCACGGTGGAGTCTACCTCTTCTCGAATCTGAGCGACTTTATCTGCAAAAAACTTTGCAAGGTCATTGCAGATAATGTGGCCCCTACTGGGCCCTGATGGAGCAGGTGGTTCCGCTAAATTGCGAACCACCTGAAAGAGTCTCCTGCTGCTGTTTTCCGCAGATGCAATAGAGGGGGTGAAGAAAGTCTTCTTCGCCGTCGCTATCGCCACTTGGTAGGCTCGACATTGAGCTCTAACCCGTGTCCGGACGTGGGGACGTGGAGGGATGGAGCCAGAGAGGAATTGGGGCTTGCTCAGCTTGGGGGTGGGGGGAGGCAGGCTGCCTGCATGCTCCTTTGTCATCTGCAGGCAATTTGAGCTAGGAATAGATCACAGCTCCCCGGCCACCACAGCTCAAAAGGTCTAAAACCAGTTCTGTGATCTGAATGCCCTGCCAATGTCAGACAACTCACTGATCCTGCTTTGCAGTTTGAATGGAGATGGGGCCTCTGTGTGTTGTCTTTTCCTTTTTGGAATAACTTCTTATTTGCTTTTAAAAACAAGGATCATAGGACTAATAAATGATACTGATATGTAGACTAAGTCTTCGTGTGCCATTTGCATATCAGAAATAGCAGAATAAATTTGCAGGAATAGCTATATATCTATATATATCTGGGTTCATGAATTGGTTTGAACTGAGTTATAGTCACTTTTCCTCTTCTGTTGCTAACGAAACAATAGTCTCCTCATGGACATGGGAGGGGGGTTCAAAGTGAAGAAAGTGCTTTACGTATAAATTTAAATTTAGACCAACCAGATTGAGGCAACAGCTGATGGGGAGTGTTCAGGTGAAGGTGTTGCTGTTTGTTTCACAGACGAGACATGGACGTTCCATACATACCTGCATGTGATGAACTTCAACTCTTTGTCTGGAGACCAACAGCATCTGGGATTCTAATACCCCCCACCGTGAACCCAGAATGGAGGGATATCAACTGTTTCCTCTGTGAATGTTCTGCGTCTAGTCATGCCTTTTAAAACAGTGACCAGGCTTCTCTGAACCACCCAGTCCTTCTTAAATGCCGGCTTCAGAGTTTTTAAGGGAAGTTGATGTAAATTCTGTCAGGCGTGTTGTTTTTGCTTCTGTCTGCATTTGATTGACCAAAGAGATGAGTGACCTTGGAGATGGAGTGAATTCCAGGATTGAGCCAGAACAAAATCCATTCCAGATAAAAGCCAAGCAATATGTCAGTAAATACCGGCCAACAAAGGCAGTGAAAACTATAGAGAGGCCCCACATCTAACTATTTTTAGTTCTTCCTCTATCACAAGCATTAATTAACTTGGTTCAATGATCTGAAGCTCCATTTCTTCCTGAGGCTCTAATTTGCTGCTCTCTTCATTGCAGATGGTGAGGAATTAGAAGGGAAGAACAAGGGGGAGCACAACAGAATCCATATAGCGGAGAAGTCATATAAGTATTCAGAGTGTGGAGAGAACATCCGTCAGAGCTCCCATTCCACCTCCCGTCAAAGAAAGAGCTTCGTTCAGAGGGATAGCCTCACTTCACACGTAAGAACAAAGAGTAGGGAGAAATTGTATCAGTGCAGAGAATATGGAAAGAGCTTCGGTAACCGCCGGAATCTCACTTTGCATCAAAGAATTCATACCGGGGAGAAACCCTATCAGTGCTTGCAGTGTGGGAAGAGCTTCAGTCAGAGGCACAGTCTCACTTCCCATCAAAGAATTCATACAGGAGAAAAACCCTATCAGTGCTTGGAATGTGGAAAGAGCTTCAAGCACAGTAATGCTCTCACTTTGCATCAAAGAACTCATACCGGAGAAAAACCCTATCAGTGCTTCGAATGCGGGAAGAGCTTCAATCGGAAGGATAGTCTCACTTCCCATCACAGAATTCATACAGGGGAGAAACCCTATCAGTGCTTGGAATGTGGAAAGAGCTTCACTAATAGTTCCCATCTCACTTGCCATCATAGAATCCATACAGGGGAGAAACCCTATCAGTGCTTGGAATGTGGAAAGAGCTTCAAGCACAGTAATGCTCTCACTTTGCATCAAAGAACTCATACAGGGGAGAAACCCTATCAGTGCTTGGAATGTGGAAAGAGCTTCAATCGGAAGGATAGTCTCACTTCCCATCACAGAATTCATACAGGGGAGAAACCCTATCAGTGCTTGGAATGTGGAAAGAGCTTCACTAATAGTTCCCATCTCACTTGCCATCATAGAATCCATACAGGGGAGAAACCCTATCAGTGCTTCGAATGTGGGAAGAGCTTTCGTGTGAGTGGTGAACTCACTTTCCACCAAAGAATTCATACAGGGGAGAAACCCTATCAATGCTTGGAATGTGGAAAGAGCTTTCGTCAGAAAGGTTATCTTGCTTTGCATAGAAGAATCCATACAGGGGAGAAACCCTATCAGTGCTTGGAATGTGGGAAGAGCTTTAGTCTCAGGAACAATCTCACTTCCCATCAAAGAATTCATAGACGGCAGAAACCTTATCACTGCTTGGAATGTGGAAAGAGCTTCAGTCAGATGGTGAATCTCACTTCCCATCAAAAAACTCATAAAGGGGAGAAACCCTATCAGTGCTTGGAATGTGGAAAGAGCTTCAGAAGGAGCTGCCATCTCACTTTGCATCAAAGAAGTCATACAGGGGAGAAACCCTATCAGTGCTTGGAATGTGGAAAGAGCTTCAGTCAGAGCTCCCATCTCACTGTCCATCAAAGAATTCATACAGGAGAGAAACCCTTTCAGTGCTTTGAATGCGGGAAGAACTTCCGGGAGCGGATGAAGCTCACTTTGCATCAAAGAATCCATACAGGGGAGAAACACTATCAGTGCTTCGAATGCGGAAAGAGCTTCAGTTGGAAGAACAGTCTCACTTTGCATCAAAGAATTCATACAGGTGAGAAACCCTATCACTGCTTCGAATGTGGAAAGAGGTTCACTTATAGCTCCAGTCTCACTTCCCATCACAGAATTCATACAGGGGAGAAACCCTATCACTGCTTGGAATGTGGGAAGAGCTTCACTAATAACTCCAGTCTCACTTCCCATCGAAGAATTCATGCAGAGGAGAAACCAAAAAAGAGAAATAAAACAAAAAATATTAGACAACGCTTACGAAATACAATTGTATAGAAAAGAGAAAAGGGGGGGATATAAACTAAAAATACTGTTTATGACATTTGTATCATATATATCATATCATTCGTCAACCCATAGAAAGGCAGGCTCCCCCACTTCTCCCCTGCGTTACCCCCTCTTCTCCCCGTATCCCACCCTGAGAGATCCTTCCTTCCCTGCGTTCCTTGCAGGTCCCTCGCACCTCCAACTGTCGTCTCCTTATGTGTGTCCTCCTAAATTAAAAATAAAGGAATCTTAATGTAAAATATAAAAAATACAAAAAAGTAGATGATGATGATGATTTATTGATACCCTTCCCATCTGGCTGGGTTTCCCCAGTCACTCTGGGCAGCTTCCAACAAAATAGTAAAATACAGTAATCCATCAAATATTAAATATTAAAAGCTTCCCTAAACAGGGCTGCCTTGAGAGCCAGTGTGGTGTAGTGGTTAAGAGCAGTGGACTCGTAATCTGGGGAACCGGGTTCGCGTCTCCGCTCCTCCACATGCAGCTGCTGGGTGACCTTGGGCCAGTCACACTTCTCTGAAGTCTCTCAGCCCCACTCACCTCACAGAGTGTTTGTTGTGGGGGAGGAAGGGAAAGGAGAATGTTAGCCGCTTTGAGACTCCTTTGGGTAGTGATAAAGCAGGATATTAAATCCAAACTCTTCTTCTTCTTCTCCTCTTCACCAAGATGACACTTTCCCTTCATTTCCCTCTTAACCAAATCTTAACCAACTCAGACAGTGCAATATGACTCTTATAAGGATCGTCTAACAATCCAAATTAGTATTTCTCCAGTTTCTAGGTCCAGTTTCTATAAAGCCTTTTAAAAACTGTTCCAACAAATCTCAGCCAAGTCACAATGGAAAATTCTGGTCTCTTATAATGTCCATCCAATCCTGCTTCCTCTTCTTTCTTCTTTTCCTAATCTTTGGACATTTTAATCCACTGGGGATGGGGAAGCAGGCATCTTAATTCCCTTTCCTCAAACGAGATCATAGCTTGCCTTGTTCACCGTTTCCGGAGTTGCTTTGCATTCTCTGCCTCTCATTCCCACACCAGCTCAGCCCAACCTCCTCTTTCCCTGGGGCTCTTTCTCTTCCTGCTCTTCCCTCGCCTGCTCAACACAACCTTCTGCCTCTCCCAGCGACTCCTTTCCAACGACTCCCACCTTCTGACCCACACATTCCCCTCCGTCTCTTTTTCTGGGTCTTCAATGCCAAGGCGCTGCAGAAGCTTCTTTGGAGTGGATGCATCTGGTTCCCAATAAATCACGCAGAGGCAAAGTTCATTGGCAAAAGAAGAAGGTTTCTCAGCTTTTTCAAGGGATCCTTATTAAACTTGGGAATGTCTGCATGTGATCCCATCTCTACAGCTGACAAAAACACCAGAGAGAAGGTGGGCTGGGACCTGAAAGGCGAAAGCATTGGCCTCGAACGCAGGCCTCAGGAACGCTTTCCCCCATGGAGACCTGGGACCCCTTCTCCTTCTGAAGGGACCTCCGAGGACGAAGCCAGGGCAGATCAGTCCCTGGACCGTGGAGGCGATTGCAAGTGTGACATTACACACACTTCCCCTCAATAATGAGTGGCTGAATATTCAATTTACATTTCCTAAAGTCCACAATAATCTCTCTTGTTTTCTTTTCTTTTTTTCCATAGATATTTATTAAAATTTTCAAAATGTTACTTTCATTTGCTTGTTTCCCGGACTTCCTCACACCTCCCTTTTTTGTATTCCAATTCAATTTGTTAATTCAGCAAATCCTTTCCCACTTTATTTATCCTAATCTTTCATTGCATTACCTTGATCTATTTTCATCATTATCTTATAAAAACCTTAAAATTCAAAACTTAAATCTTATTTTTACTAACTTCTCATAACCATTGTATTCTTTCCTAATCCTTTAAACATTTATTACTAAAGCCAAGCAATTTCATTTCAAACATCCTTCTAACATTCATCAATTATATAAAACAATCCTAATAACAAAATAAAAGAAATAAAACAATCCAATCTTCATCCAGCGTCCCTTCCTCCTGGTCCTGGGTTTTGTCAGTCCATTTTATCCCACTGAACTAGCACATTAACCTGGTAACCTTATATCCGAGGCCCTTAAGTCTCTTCCATGTCCCTTCCACGATTTTTCTGCATATTCTCCTTTCACTTGTGTGAACTCCAGCTTAATAATGCTTTTGTCCCTTTTCAACAAATCAGTCCCTTTTCCACAGTCCAGGCTGAGCTCCATGTAGTATTTAAAAGCATATTTCAAAATCCCTCCAAAATTGAGAGCCCCCATATCTCCAAACCTCTCACGGCCCATTGCCAGACTCAGAAAGTCCATACATCCCTGCTCAGGGGGGTCAATCCAACCCCCCATTTCCAAACTAGTCCAAACTTTATCTTTCCGAGTCTGATTTTTTAGAAGATCAATTGTCAAGTCCAAAGGCTCATGTTCCTGCAGGGCCGCAACTTCCTCCATCTCTGGCTCCCAAGATTCAGCAGCATCCTCTTCTTTTGTCTGTTCCGTCAAGGCACACTCCTGGTTTCATTCCTGGGTAGGCTCCATACCTTTTCCCACTGCCTGTCCAAAATTTCCCACTGCCTGCTTAAGATTTCCAACCAAGTCAGTCATCAAATTCGTTCTCTCATGTAATTCTTCCAGTAGGGCATTTGTTTTGTAAAAAGCACACAACAGCACTTCTGAATGCATTGTCCTTCAAGGTCACCAGTCAATTCACACGGTAATAATCTGTAGCGGCTGGAAGCTCCCTGGAAATAGTTACAATTTCACAGTCTCCCTCTAGGGGGAAAACTTCTATTGCAAATCCAACCACAAAGTTTCTTTTTTTTTTTTTTTTGAGATACTTTGTCAATATTTGATCCTTTAAAATGCGAAAGGAAACAGTGGAATCACAATGTTTCTCTTCTTTTAGCTATCTGTCAAAAGACTTCTGTCTCTGGTCAATGAGCTTCAAACGTCAGTCCTGACACCCCGCTCCAGGGTCAGGACGGTGGAAAGTTACTTTACTTTAAACTTACTTCTGCAGGTTTAGACAGTCCAAAGAAAAGCTCCCCCTTCTCCTCCTGCTGCCGAAGGGGGGGGGGTTCAACTATTTTAGATGATGAAATCCAATCCTTTAATGGTGATTTTCAAAGCTCTAGTTTATTTTGTCTTTGCTTTGTTCAGTCTACAAAGAAACGGAAGGCTGACTTCCTGTTTAGACCTTCCCGTTTCAGTACCAAATTGAAGTAAATTTTAAAGGCCGATTCCTTTCTGTTCCCAATTCCTTATTTAAAGTCCAATTGTTCAAAGTTTAAGTACTCACGGGTGATTATTTTTAGAAGCCAAATTGTCCCAAGAAGAAGGCAGCGCTCTCCAGCAACGGCTATGCGGCTTTGCTCCACGGAAAGAGCAATTGACTCACAGCACCGCGCCACTTCCCCCCATCGCTTCAGAGACTGTTAGTGGGTTCCTTTGCGGGTTGGGGGGGCGCTAAAGGTGCCCGCCGAGTCCCATGGTCACAGGCTTCATCCGCCTGTGATTTTTTAAAGGGTCCCCGCTTCGCCATAGCAGAAAGGACCCGTTTCGCGCGGAGCTTGTCCCTCCAGTTCAGAGGGAGTCCGCCATTGCCGATGGCGCCACCCCGGAAGTCAATCTCTCTTGTTTTCTTTCAGCTAAGGAGGAAGTTGTTTTTCCTGCACCCCTCCCCCAACTGCTCAACATCCTTCCTATAGGCCGCCTCCCCCTTCCAGCCGTGATTAAACCAACCACC